>JASDQU010350622.1:12654-23774 GCA_032191745.1 Picea mariana
TCTTGGCAAGGATGAGGTCAATCCTTGTCTTCCACGCTCTGAAGTTAGAAGCCCCATCTAACTTGTTTTCTGACTTCATAAAGTAAGTCATGGTTGCCTTGACTTAGTTAGCCCTAGATTTGACCAAAAACTCAAACTTGACGTCTTAGCTTGCTGAGAGTACCAGGAGGTGCGCTAGGCTAGGGCACACTGGTCTATCCGAAAATTAGGTCAATCCCTTCGCTTAAGGTGCCTCAACGAGAGGGTCAGGGTATCTGCAACTTCACTTGCTGGTAACCCTAGCGACAGTGATTTAGTAACTTCTCTTGCTAGAAACCCTAGCGACAGTTCTTCAACGAGCTTAATATCCTTATGGCTATGCTCCCTTCTAGTGGTTAGAATGAATGAAGGGGGTGTGGGCCCATAACCTGTTAGAATATGATGGATGTATTCATTTTACCATAAACAATATCACTATTGTCACCTAACCATAGGCCGAAGCCACCCTCCGAGCACCTTAACCTTGACAGAGAATCATTCCGAAAGCAAACCCTAGGCTAGATAGCCAAACAAAGGGTGGCGCGCCTTTCTCCAAGGATAGCGCACCAAACAAGAGTTGATTAGATAGTTCAAACCATAACCAAGAGATAGTCCAAGCCAAAATGTAATATGCTAGCTGCAGCAGCTGCAACGATAGCTCTCCTCCAAACTTGTGCACAAACTGGCTAACTGCAGTGTGCACAAGTGAGCTCTGTAGTTTTGAGAATGCCTGCCATAATGAAGATTGGCCTCCTGTATTTCTACTAAATCTGGCAAACTGCCAGGGCCGACTTCTCATTCTAGGTGCCTATTTACTTAGTATATAATATTTCATTTAGCCGACTTCTTCTTTTGGAGGCTAATAAACTAATACAAGTTATTCTCTTGAGCCGACTTGCCTTCTAGGGTTATTAGCCAACTAATTAGGGTTTCTTCTTGCTTCCCAGAATATTTTATTCTCATCAGGTTTACACATGGAGGTAAATACCTCCCGCAACTACCATAATATCAACACCGGGGAGGTTCTTGAGATTCTATCATGTCATGGTCTTTCAGAATCTCCTCATCAGGAGAAGTTAATGCTTCCCTCATTGGTTTTGTAACTCTAGGAGCTATAGGTTCTTCTTCATATACTTCTTCAAGCTGACATCTTCTTGATTTATTGAGTGTTGCATCTTCATTAAAGATTACATCTCTGTTGATCTCAATATGATTGTAACCTGGTATATAAATTCTGAAGGCCTTGGAAACCTCACAATATCCAACAAATATTCCCTTCTTTCCCGAAGGGTCCATCTTGGTTCTCTTTTCTTTAGAGATGTGTACAAATACTTGACAACCAAATATTTTGAGATGGCTTACTTCTAGTTTTTTTCCGAAGAACATCTCTTCGGGGGTTTTGAACCCAAGTGCACTATGGGATAACCTGTTATGTACATACATTGTTGTTCTTGTTGCTTATGCCCATAAGTGCATTGGGAGATCTTGATCATGAATCATAGTCTTCACTGCTTCCGTAATAGTTCCGTTCTTTCTTTTTGTTACACCATTTTGTTGAGGATTGTAGGGAGTGGTGAGCTCCCTCTTGATCCCGACATTTTTACAAAAGTTTACAAACTCTTTTGAGGTGTATTCTCCTCCATTATCTGACTTGAGTATCTTGATATTTCTTTCAGATATATTCTCTATCAAAGCTTTGAATTCCTTGAATTTACCGAACACTTCATCTTTTGATTTCAAAAAGTAAACCCAGGTTTTGCGAGAATAGTCATCAATAAAAGACACATAGGGTACATACCCACTAATGGAGGTTGATGGGATTGAACCACATACATCTGAGTGAATGAGCTCTAAGACTCCTTCTGCTTTACTGTCTCTCTTCGGAAAAGGGTTCTTGATGTTCTTTCCTTGTGCACATTCGTTGCACACACCTTCATGGTCAACCTTGAATTATGGTAGACTTGTGGTTGCCTTTCTTACACATGGTAATGCCTTGTAGTTGATGTGAACTACTCTTCTATGCCAAATTTCACATGGATTCTGAATGGAATGAGTCAAGGCTGCTTCCGAGTGACCTTTTAGCTTATACAAGCCACTTTCTTCTTTTCCAATAACAATTGCTTCTTCTATGGTTTTTCCTTTGGGCCACATAAGAACTTCTCCATCTATGAAAGAAACTCTGAAGCCTTTCTTATCTAGAGTTGAGATATAAAGTAAGTTCTTTGTCAAACCTGGTACATATAGTACACCCTTCATCTTCATTGGGGTCCCTGAATCAAGTTTGTATTTCAATTCTCCTACTCTTTTGATAGGGTACTGGTAATAATCTCCAAGTGTAACTTTCTGGGGAAAGTTCTTTTCTGTAAGGCAAGAGAGAATGTCTCTTTGATCTTTCATGTGCTTGGAAGCACCATTATTTATGAGTCGNAGTTCTTTTCTGTAAGGCAAGAGAGAATGTCTCTTTGATCTTTCATGTGCTTGGAAGCACCACTATTTATGAGTCGAGTGTCCTCACCAAGTGACACTGATCCTGAGAGGGAAAAGATTAAGACATAGTCTTCAATCTGTTCTTTTATCATCTTTGTGGGTGGCTCTTCATTGTCAACTGTATGGGCATGGTGTCTTATTTTTCTCTTCTTGTATTCTTCTCTTCTAGCTAGACAATTCTTAGCAATATGTCCCATCTTGTCACAATGGTAACATTGGTAGGATGTGAAATCTTCTTCTCTTCTTTGACCTTTCTGAAACTCCTGGAATCTCCATGGAGGGTGAGATTTTTTATGGATGTATTTGTTTGGGGAGTGAGACTCATGTTGATGAGTTTCTTTATGGAAGTAAGACCTCTTCCTTCCTCCTTTAGTATGAGCAACTAGGGCTTGATCTTCATCTTTGGATAGTATTGCTTCTCGGTTAGCTACTCTTGCTTCTTCTTTAACACATTCTTCCCAAAGACTGTCAAAGTGTAGTTTCTCATTTCTGGCACAAATAGTTTGGATGAATGCATCCCAAGGTCTTGTGAGACCATTAAGAGTTGTCATTATGATTTCATCCTCATCTAGGGTGTCTCCAATTGCTTCTAGCTGTTCCATGAATTGTGATATTCTAGAGAAATATCCCTGAACTGTTTCTCCTTTCTACATCCTTGTACTTTTGAGTTGAGTTCTTAGATTCATCTTCCGGTTGATGTTCTTTCCTTCATACATTTTGGTTAGGGCATCAAACATTTATTTTGGAGTTTTTTTTTAAGCCACTTGAGGAATCAAGTGATCTTTAATGGAGTCTGCAATTATTCTTTTAGCCCTAATGGTGTCCTTTTGATGTTTTGCTTTAGCTATAACGTTGATAGGTTCTGATACATCTTCTTTAATGAATCTTGTTAGGTCATTCTCTTCAAGAATGAGTGCAATCCTATACTTCCAAGCGTGAAAGTTTTCCACACCTTCTAGCTTGTCAACAAGCTTAGTGCTTGCAGACATCTTGACCTGGAGCTAGGAAAATGACCAAAAAATGAAAATGCTCAGAATTTAATTATGAACTTACCAGGGGGTGTGCTTGGTTGAGGCGAGTAGCCTGGTGTAGTCAGATTTCAAAAAATCCAAATTTTCCCCCTTCAAACTGGACCATCATAATTCTGGACTGGTACTTGTGGCACTGGTTCTGGTTTACTGGTTTTTTGGATTTCTGGTACCAGTGAAAACTAGGATTTCCATTTCTGGGAGTTATGTCGACTGAAAAAGTGTTTTGAGTCTGCCAAAGAGTTCGCTAGGATAGGGTGCACTTCCTTGATGAGTTTTAGGCTGGAATTCCTCTTCAATAGAAAACCCTAATTTCTTGTGCGACAACAGTGACATTTTTGCTTATCTAGTGAAAGGTGCTCTCTTTAGCTTAGCTCTGATACCATGTTAAGTTTTGAGCTATTATTAGGTTTCTTTTAGATTTACTAGATAACAATAACATAGGTAGGATCACTGAGAGAAACACAATCACAAGATACACAACATTTGTCCTGGGAAATCCTCATGGGGGAGAAAACCCAACAAAAACTTCCTTAATATAGATAGCCAATAAAATGCCAAGACAATAAACCAAAACACTAGATACTATCCAACACTGAGCAATGAACCTCTCTCTTCCTTCTTCTCCCAACTGCAGCTACCAAACTTGCACACTGGATGAGCGAATGAGTGAGTGAGATAATGAGGCGTTGACTTTCTTTATTTATACTAGCTGACAGGTGCCTCTTCACTGGGCAGGGACGACTTGTCTTCTTAGTGGTTAAAACCACTTTAATTAGGCCTGGGGGCTGACTTCTTAATTTGCATAATACAATTAGGGTTTGACCAATCCGCAAAAGGGGATTTGGTCAATTACAATGCCCGACATGATCAATCCACAAAAGGGGATTGATCTAATGAATAATGACTCAATAATAAATAGAATAGTCTTTGCAGTTACAATGTTTCAATACTTCTTTGGTGCCACACCTTTCAACTCTTCATTGTATTAATTTCACCATTCGCAATACAATATATACAAGATTTTAGGTATTTCGAAACTACCAAAACACTAATCCCTTAATCCAGTATTAATTTAGAAAACCGCTAAAAATAATGAAAAACGCTAAAATAGCAAAAACTGCCCAAAAAACAATTTTGGGGCACTGCCCTAGAGCCGAATGCTTCGTGTAACTAGGGGGGGCAATCCTGGCCCCCTCTGGGACCCCCCTCGGGTAGCACCTGACACACACACCCATAGAGAGAGACAGGAGATGGGATTGTCAGACGCAGTCGTCAAATCTTACGCACCCCCCACACATGCAAAGAATATAACACCTACCCAACACATCGCTTTTGGATCCACAATCATTTTTTAGACGGGCACGATCAAAGAAGTCTTCTATCACGAATCGTCATTAAATGTTCTGATATCGTTGAGTTCAAGCAGTGAAGTGAAGACGAAGAGACACTTGAGGACCAAGAACTTAACGAAGCAAGCAAAAATCATTGAATCATGTTACTTACGTTAATGTGTCTGCACACACAATAGGGAAGCACTAGAACTGCCCTAATGAATAGTAGTAAAAAAGAAAGCTTGTTGGAGGTCGCACTCAATGTCTAAGCAAAATTCAATTATAGAGGGTTCCACTGGAGATTTCCTTAGATATTTGACAGAATATTTTTTGAACCTTCTGAAATAAGTAGCAAGATATTTATGAAATGCGCTGTGTTGGGTCTTTGTCAAATACTTGTTTGAAGAATAAGCATGTGGAAAGAGTTGGTATGTAGAAATAATTTTGGTAGATATCCATAAAAGAATTAAAATAAAGAAATTTTTTACGGGAAGATTTTTCCCAGTTTGGCTCAATTTTTTTTATTTCGACCATAGCTCTGTTTCGAGTGATTCAAAGTACCTGAGAAACTAGATTGCAAAGGATATGCATCCATTTTGGGGGGGCCTATTTAACATTGTATTTGATTCTAACATCGACTTTTAGCTTTTCAACTAGGTTAAGTTAGCTTAAGTGGAGGATCGATTGCATCCTGCCTATTTTATGGTTGAGGAGTTCAACCTTGTGAGCAACAATCCTCGTACTTTTTGGTCTTTTAGTTTGTATTGTGAGAGAATCAATAATCCAAACAGATCTCTTGAGATAGGATACTAGGATAGAAAAGTTTGAAAAGGTGGCCTCAACTATAAATTTCATATGATATGCATTCTGCTAGCAAGCATTGAGAAGCGGCCTGGTCAATATACACGGCCAGCAGGTCACAAGAGGTTCGCTTTGAGCTGTCTGATCTTAGAATCCCTTCACCTGCAATTAGAGTTGATGAGATAATTCCTCTGCAACAAGAATCTTCCTATTATCCTCTGCATCAATGCTATCCAATGAGAATGGTGCAAAGGATGGATTTCTCTACTCGAGGAATTTCAAGAATTAAGGGCCATATTAGAAGAAACGCATATAAGTCAGGTTGCAGCAATTTAGAGCCTCCAAGATCAAATTTGCAATGCTATAAACCAAGAATTGCTGAAAGGTTGAAGTTTGGCCGTGTATAAGTAAAGACTTCATGACGTGTGTCAACACTAGATTGCCTCATGCAAATCTTATGTGAAGCACTGAGCAAGTATGTGAGCCTACACTTTGGTACTACAATTCACAGTTCAAGACTTGGCTGAATTTTTCAGATTGGTTCATAATCTGCTCCATATAGAGATCCCAACCAGAGACCTTGAGAGCTTAATGGTAAAGCGTTGATCCTTTGGATCTAAATGGAATTGGTTATTTTTAGTGTCTTATGAGGGTTTTAGTAGGCGGTTATTCGCTGGCTCTGGTGAGCTCCGATCGATCTCCTAAAAAAACATACAAATATTCCATTAGGCTCAGACTGAAAGGCTAAGGGAACCTTTCATGGTGAATCTTACCGCCAAATTTAGGGATGAGGCTTTCCCATTTTGGCCTGAACCAACTTTCTATGGAAAAAATCAGACGTTCCAGCCAAAGTTTACACTTCGTTCCTGGAAATTTAGGTTTCGGGCCAAATTTTTAATTAAGTAGGACAGAAAACAAAAAAACTGGCCAAATTTTCAACTAACGAGGCTAGAAAACAAAAAACGTTCACTAACAGTAGGTTTTCTGAGAGATTATTTTGAGGTCATCTAATGCTTAAGTTGCTATCGCATTCGTTCTCCTCACGGAGTCTCACCGGAAGACTCGCAGGCGGAGTTTTGAACCCATGTCCTCCCCACGGCAACCGTGCACCATTACTCAGGTTTTGGGATTCGTTACTCAAATAGAACTAGGCTAATCGAGCTTATCGTCTGCGCTACTTTTTCTCGGAATCAGGGATTGGCGATGGTTTGAAGTCCGGGAACAACGATGCGCGGGGGGTTCCTCCGGTGAAAATAGAGGGAACGTTAAAAGAGATTGTGGCAGAGGAGATCGTGGAGGAAGTGGGGTGAAGAGTTCGTCGTCGACCATTGTTCCGACCAATCCCCACCCGGAAGATACCATATAAAAATAAAATTTGCAGATTATCGATTCATACCAGAAGAANAGTTCACAGTTGCGCAGGATCTTACTAGGAAGCAACTGCAGACGGTGCCTGAGAAATACGCCAGATCAGAGGAAGACGGGAGCTCTGCAAAAATCCCAAATTCGGACATTAGTATTCTGATATGAAAAATGTCTTGGACAATAATCACGTGGAAGAAGAGATGTGCAAACTTCACATGGATTACGGAGAATGGGGATTTTTTTCCCTGATAAACCAGGGAGTTCCTCATCAAGGGAACGAAAGGATTAAGCCATGAGGTCTTTTTCAAGCTTCTGTAAGAGGAAAAGCAGAAGTACGCTTTATAACCCAACCATGTTCAAGGCTGTGGCCAGCAGTTTGTATCAGGTGACCAGAAATTGGACTTGGAGATATTATGTTCATCAAGGTTATTCCTATGAACCATAGAGACATGAACTATTGGCAAACAAAGCCCGAGGATTTAAATCAACAAACATAATATTCTTTTAATTCCAACTCATAATTTGAACTCATGATGGTATAAGGATAAGAGGTCAAGATATCAACTTTTTCTACCAAACACTATTTTATCTTTCAAATTTTGTATTTGAAAAGGTCCACATCCAGAAGGATAGAACCTACCTACACATAGCATATATAATGCTATGTTGTGGTTATTGGGGTGGTTATGTTGTTTAAAGACACATGAATTATTGGCAAACAAAGTTCGAGGATTTAAATCAACACACATAATATTCTTTTAATTCCAACCCATAATTTGAACTCATGATGGTACCAGGATAAGAGGTCAAGATATCAACTTTTTCTACCAAACACTATTTTATCTTTCAAATTTTGTAATTGAGAAGGTCCTGAAGGATAGAACCTACACATAGCATATATAATGTTATGTTGTGGTTATTGGGGTGGTTATGTTGTTTAAAGATCGTGATAATTTCTTTTTGGGAGGATTCCAATCGATGTAGCCATAAATAGTCAATGTTTAAAGTTTTGGACCAGTGATTTAGATCATCAATCTTAGTTGCAGATACCTATAATGCATCTAATGAAATCTATACAACCTTTGTGTGAAATTGGGTGAATCAACATATTTGGACCTGCAACGATAGAAGAAACAAAATGATCATGAGAATAAAATGATTTCCTAGTATAACCCTTCATGCCACCATTGTGGTCATTGTGGTCAATGAAGGGAAAAAGACAACATCGATTAGACTTATTGCAAGCTTCATTTGTGACAATCCAATTTGATCAATTTAAGCAATTGATCAGTGTTGAATGCAAATGCATCAAATGGGTAGGATGGAGGAAGAAACAAAACATTATTCTACCTAATCACAACTTCAAACATGGTATTTCTTTTATGTAATATCACAATTAATATTGTAAAACTTGTAAGCAATCAATACTGAATCCAAACACATTAAGACGAAATATGTAAGGAACGAGTGTGAACCATCCAAAGAACAATAAATTAGCTAATCATTTGATCCAAATCCTACATGTAATGACCCACAAGTGAACTGCCCCTAGTTTGTAAAGACTTGCAAACAAACTTGTTGTATTCCCATAATTTAGGTAGATCATGTGCCCTCAATGGATTGAGCACTGGAAGACATTTGGGTAAAATTTAAAATTGGATTCATGCATTGGAAGACATATTTAGATAAAATTTAAAATTGTCTTCATGCATTGTTGGCATATAAAATGTTGTTAAAACATCTGCCCAACTTGCACATGAGGGTGTGGTTTAATAGAAAATTCAACAATTCGATGGATACAGGTTTCAAGTTCCATCCACTTGCCAGCAACAAAAAAACTCTTGGTGTAGCTGATAAGTAGGCCATAAATCATTTGAATCTCGTGCTGGGAGGACGAAAGTAATTATCTAGGCTAAAGACCCTTGGGATTCTTATGCCTTGGTGTCTGTAATGTTCTAAGTTACTGTATAATGTTGTAATTGAACCTAGTGATTCCATACCATAAATAAATGTTTACTTCCAAAAACAAGTAACATTATTGTAAACGTCTAATTCAGATGCATAGATTTCTCAAAAGAAGAAAGTTAAAGGCATTGATAAATGGACCTAGAAAGCAACAAAAGGCCAGGAACAGAGGTTTTACTTGTAATCCTTGTATGTTGAGTTGCTTGATAGCTACCTCAACTTTTGCATGGGGATTGTCAAGGCTCTTGATCAAATATTTGTACATAGATCCAAATCCACCTTTTCCAAGCAAGAGGGAACAATTGAAATTCCTAGTTGCAGCCCTAAGCTCTGCATTGTTGAACACCTGTAGGTTGTGCAGGGGCCTTTGTGACAATCTAGATGTTATGTTGGGTCTAGGGGAATTGATGCTTACATATGGTGAAAATGTCTAAGATTTAATGCCAGAACCAGACCTCCTCTCCTCTGGCATGACCCACCACTTAATGACCACATCCATATTGATTTCATGTTGATCCTTGCATGTTCCTTCATTTCCTTATCCACATATGAAAAATGAAAGCACTTCATCCCACAGAATCCCTGGATCACTATCTCGAATCTTAGCCTTCAAGTTTAGTTTACAATTATTTTTTAGCCTAGAAAACTAACTAATCTGTGCAATTGATTTCATGAAATGAGCAATAGGCCCAATTGATTTCACTAATGAGAATCGAAAGCAAATAAACATGGCTTGCATGTTGAATCCTCGTGGGTTGTCTGGTTGTTAAATAGTCCAAGGAAAAATTGGCTTCATCCACATGCTCCATCATCTTGTTGGACTCATAGTCCTCCATGAGAGTGGAAGTGCATAAACCAATTGGGGGTTTCTCCCTCATATTTGGCTCCCATGAGGCGGAGTCCTGCGAAGAAGACCATAAGGAAAATCCCCCCAAATAATCCTGTGAATTGCTCTCTTCTTCGTAGTCTAAGAATACAATGTTTTAAGGGAGAAGAAGAACCATTTGATAAATTGGCAATAGTAAACCAAAAATTCAAAGGTTGAAAAGAAACAAATAAGGACTAAAAGGTTAAAATTTAATTTATCGTATGTAGAAACCTTCGCATATGGCGCATATCACATCAATATTATGAGGATGGTATTCAAAATAACTAACTAGATTTTTGAAGGTCACTAAACATTTATCATCTATGTTAAGATTCTGAATGGGAATTTGAACTTCTTGGCCCGCTTGAAATTAAGATAAAGTGTTCTCGATAGTAATTGATGGGAGATTATGTTCAATTTTTATCTCTGCATTCTGCAAGTTCAAAACTGGTCGAGTTCCATTTAGATGAATTTATTCAACAACCATAGAATGTTGGACAATTGTACTTATACTCCCCCTCGATTTTATTTTCGTCCTTTTTGTTTACCGGAAACCACTTATATTAAAAGCACATCAACTACCCTAGTATAATGTAACAAATGTTTCCACCTACCCAACAATATATACAAATAAGGGATAGGTATGCCATATTTGTGCTCAAGTTAAGGTCGTATTTTGGTAAAGTCCAAGGCAATCCATCTTGTGCCTTCAATTTTCATACGCCTCCTGCTATGTTGTCAAAATATAATCTCAAAAGCCCAATTTATAAAAGAAAAATAAATTCGTGCAAGATAACTTTACATCGCTAATATCCAACTTGTTCGCCAAGCAAAATAGTTTATGAATTTGAAGTCTTTGGAAGTTCGACTTGTCATGCTATAGTTATGTCATAATAAACTCATAGAGCCCTATTGTCAAGGTTGTGTGGATGGAAAACAAAAAACAATGCAAGAAATTCATGGTGGAAAACCTACAAGAAATTTCGAGAGATCTGTGTACAAATAGGGTTTGAATGAGAAGATCAGTTTCCATCAACACACAACCAACAATATATAGAATAGAATGAAATAGTAGTTTCCTTCAACACACAACCAACGATATATAGAATAGAATGAAATAGTCCATGGCGTATACTAAATGGTATTCCCTCTCCATCCATTTGCAGTTCACTCTTTATGATGTTTCATTCCGACAACCAATGAATCAAATCAAATCTAGGAGTTGAACTTATTAATGTTTTTCAAACTATCTTA
>JASDQU010350623.1:0-12207 GCA_032191745.1 Picea mariana
GCAGAGACTCCAATCTATGCAGGATGAAGCCTACACACTTTTTGAAGAGATCGAGGGATAAGGCTCATAGTTGGAACAAGTGGTCGCTACAGTGGAACAACGCCTGGAAGGGCCTGTCACTGAGAAAGTCATTCAGGATTTCATCGAGCAGGAGGCTCTGGAGAAGCAGCAAGTCAAGGCAGTTTGAGTTAAGATCGAGGGCTTTGAAGTAGTATTACCCAGATGAGAGTGACTCAGGACGAGTCACATGTGAGTGTTGGGGGTCTGTTAGCCCTTGACCAAGTCTTTTAGAAACATTGGTCGTGTTTGGCCATTTTTGGGACTTCGATAGGCTGGTTGAAGGAGTGCCCAGGCGAAGTGGAGATCGTGGGATCTCGCCCATTTTGCAGGCTTTTTGGACTTTTAGGGTTTATGTAATGGGTATGGGATGTCATCCCATGGGTTTAACCATGTGTATCCCATTTTTTTAATGTATAAATAAGTATCTAAGGATGTAAGAAGTAGTTACAGTTACTAGAATTGGCTTAGTGCAAGAGGTCATTAGCTTAATGGATGACTAGGGTATGTTAATAATTGTAGAGATAAGTGCAAGTGACTGTGTAAGGCTTCATGTTGTGACCTGATTTTGAGAAAGGTGGATCTACCGCATTGTGTGAAAATCACCTATCCAGTGTAGAGTGAGCTTTGTGGCTCTGTGACTGTAAGAAGATTGAAGAAGACTAATAAACAGGAAGAAGAGTTGGTGGATGTAGCCCCACACTGGGGTGAACCATGTATATCATGTGTCGATGTGATTTGTGTAATATTGTTAATGGTGTTTACGTATATATATGATTAGTGCACTGTCCATGATGTATGATAGATAGCTCTATGAATTATTAGTACTTTATGATGTGAATGAATGTTAGAATTGAGCTTATACTAAGTGCTAAGAAGTGTTTGATATGTTTATTGTAGCATTGTTCTATATTTAGGGTTTGATCTGCGATGTGAATAAGAATCATAACTTAATGCATATTGTTGGCTAAGTGCTCTATTAAGTTTTGTGATCATAGATCTGTGTCCCAGCTAGGTTGTAGACACCTGATTCCTACAACCCCCCTGCCTCTACCTCCAGTGAGACTTTGTCTACTTTGCATGTGTTTCCGAAGGGCCAATAATTAGGTTTTTGTTGGTGCGTTCTTGAAGCATTGAACCATGTGTCTTCCCCTATGCCAAAAAAGGTAAATAATAAAGTGAAGTGATGAGTGTACTATAATTAAAAGTGGATAAAAAATAAATTACTTAAATTTAATGGAGAAATTACTAAGTGGACAAGTGGTTAGAAGTGGGTTAGCCCTAAAATAAGGAAAGTGGGTTAATATGGTTAGAATGTAACCCCTTGAAGAATCTACATGAAAGTATAAATAAGAGGCAAAGGTCTCTCATTTAATCAGCTATTGAATATCATTGAATATCTATTTTGTGAAAAGTTATTTGGGCAGGTATTATTGATAGAGAAAAGTGAGTCAGAAAAAGTGTGGCAAGAAAAGTGTGGTAGAAAACTCATGGTAGGAAAACTATAGAAAAAAAACGTGCAGCACGAAAAATGCGACAGAAAAAGCGCGGCAAGAAAAGTGTGAAAAACAAAACGGCGGTAGGAAAATCATGGTAGGAAAAATGCGGCAGAAAAACCGTGCCAGAAAAGTTGTGGCAGGGTATCGCGGTGGTATGCATAGATACATCCTAGACGAAATGGAGTTTTTTTACATCTCACCCTTGGGCATGGCCTATCGATATGCCATCAAAATCGAGAAAAACGTTAAACAAAAGACACGTAAATTTGGGCCTCATAACCCCTCACATCAGAAGAAAGTAAAGGGAAGCCCCAACCTGCAAAACAAAGGACAGAGAAAATATGGACAACCTCATGATAAATAGTCTATACCACAACAAAAGAAGGACACTTGAAAGACAAAGAAAGATACTGAGAAGTGTTGCGACTTCGATAAGAGCCCCTAGCATAAAACTGTTGATTCCTGCTCAAAGAAATCATTGGTGGCTGACGTGAAAGCCTCTAAATTAGATGTGGGTTCTAAATCTGATTCAGAACCAGAAAGGGGGAGATGGATCATTGATGTGGAACCCAGTGCCACCATTTCTACAACCAAGGTCCATCCCAGTGAATCAGACGAGCTAGAAGAAGGTGAGCGCCTCTTTCATTCATAGATGTGGGTAAAAGGAATCCCACTGCACTTTATCATTGATATCGATAGCCAAAAGAACCTCATCTCAGTAGAATTCATCAAGCATCTAGACTAGCTGAAAGCATTGCAACCGTATCCCTAAACCATTGGATGGCTCTGACAAGGAAGCAATCTCTGAGTCATCCAACAATGTCTCCTATAATACAACATCAAGCCCTTCAAAGATGAGATATTATGTGATGTTTCTTCTCTCAAAGTTTGTAATGTTATTTTAGGCCAATCTTATTTATGTAAAATTGATGTTGTATATGAGTATAGGCCTCGTAGCGTTATTACTACGTTGAATAGAAATTTGTATAGAATACCTGAGGTAGTCTCACCTAGTGTTATTTCCTTGATATCTTCCAAGAAATGCAAGAAGGTCATCTCTCAGACTGGGAAGTTTTTATTATTTGTGATTTACTCTCAAAGTGAGAAAAATATTGCAGCCACATCTAGGGCCTTCGTGACCGACCTCACCACACAGTAGAAGAAAGTGTACAAGGTCTTGGAAGAATACAAATAAATATTCTCCTCACCTACCAGGGTGCCTCTGCATTGTCAGGTCAAGCATCCCATCAATCTGACCCCTGACACATCGCTTTCGAATGGGTCAGTCTACTTCCACTCTCTATTAGAGAATGAGGAGATCAAGTGAGAGATCCAAGAACTGCTCCACAAGGGGCACATCCATCCTATCTCATCACCTTGTGGGAGCCCAATCGTGCTGGTGCAGAAGAAAGATGAGACCTGGTGACTTTGCATTGATTACCACACCCTAAATAAAATCATAGTCAGTAACCAGTACCTGATTCCCCAAATCAATAATCTACTTCATCAGCTGAAGGGGGAAAAATACTTTAGTAATATTGATCTAAATTCTGGCTACCACTAGGCTCCCATAGAACAAACAGATGTATGGAAGACCTCCTTCAATTCAAAATAAGTTATTTTTGAATGGTTGGTAATGCCCTTAGGTTTGACAAATGCTACAACAACTTTCATGAGGATGATGGAACATATCCTGTGACCTTTCACTAATACATTTGTAGTGGTGTATCTAGATGACATCCTCATCTACAATAATACTTGGGTGGAACACTTGAATCATATTCAATAGGTTTTGCACACCCTGCGGTGCCACAAGCTATATATCAACTTGGGAAAATGCTTCTTTGGGATGAACAGGGTCTAGTACCTAGGCTACATTGTGGATCAACATGGTGAGCATGTGGATCCATCTAAGATCCAGGTCATTCATCACTATCCATCCCCAACCACACTCACTGAGCTTCATATATTCTTAGGCCTTGCCAATTTCTATCATAGGTTCATGTTGGGATTCTCCCATATTGCATGGACCCTCAGCCAAGTAACTAGGGGTGGTGGTAAGGAAAACTTTGTGTGGGGCATGTCCCAAAAGAAAGTATTCGATGATTTAAAGTAGCTCTTGTGCTCATCCCCAGTAATTTCATTACCGGACCTGCAACATCCCTTTACGATCGAGATAGATGCTTCGTACTATGTTGTTCATGCAATTATCACTCAGCATGGCCACCTCGTAGCCTATCATAGTGAGACACTATTAGATTTTGTTCATAAGTACCCTACTTATGACAAATAAATGTACTCCATTGTGAAATCCTACCTCCTTTGGAGACATTACATTCTTGGGAAGGAGACAGTCATCCACATGGATCATAAGCCACAACAGTTCATACAGACACAAGGAAAATTGAAGAATGAACACCATCATAAGTGGTCCACATACTTGTAGCAGTTCCACCTCAACATCAAGTATAAAATAGGTAGTACCACCCAATTCTCTGGTTTCCTCAGCCGAACTCCAGTCATGAAACTCACCACGGTGCTAGACTCTTGTGGTCATGAGACCTCTGGATGGCCCCACCTCTATGAGAAAGACCTTGAATTCCCCATTACATACCAAATGTTGGGAACAAACTCAGTTGTCACTAATTTCCATATTCAGTATAGGATTTTGTGTCGTCTGGGCCATATTTGCGTTCCATAAAGAGAGAAAGTGAGGATGATTTGGGAATCCCACTACAATCGGGTGGCAGGACACTTTGACGTCAAAAAGACAGTGGCAGCGCTGCAGAAACATTTCTACTGGCCAAAACTTTGACAATATGGCAGCAAGTATGTCAGGTCCTGCACTACGTACACTAATGTCAAACTTACCACTAAGAAAAAGGTATGTAGACCCCCCTTCCTACTCTTGACATGCCATGGGAATCCATCTCAATGGACTACATCTCAGGCCTTCCGTCCACCAAGAGGGGAAGTGAATTTTTTTGGTGGTTTTTGATCTCTTTTCCAATATGGCGATCACGGTCACCCACAAGAAGATCATCAGAGTAGAGGCCACTACAAAGATATTCTTTGAACAAGTATGGGTACATTTTGGAATCCAAAAAACCATTCTCTTGGATTGGGACAGTCTGTTCCTCAACACATTCTGGTCGACCCTCTAGTCATTGTTGGACACCAAGCTCACCAAATCCAATGCCTTCCACCCCCAGGTAGATGGCTAAACTAAGTTCGTCAATTGGATGATCATGCATATCCTGCACATGTACAATTGCAAGCACCCCTGCACATGGGAAGGGTTTCTTCCCTATGTTCATCATAGCTACAATCAAGCCCTGCATAGCTCAACTGTCGACAACCCCTTTCAAGTCGAGTTGGGATTCTAGCCATTGGGTCCCATGGATGTTTCACTACCTCTTGTGACCACTCTGGCCAACTCATCACCTGATCCAACTGAAGCTTACAAAGCCTCTGGTTCATTGATAATATCAAGCACATCTACCAATACGTTTAGGATATTCTATAGAAGTATAATGCCATGATCAAGAGAAGCATGCTATGATACCACTGATCCAAATTATTTTTTAGAATGAAATGAAAGCAAAGATATTACAATTAAATACACATAAATATTTCCAGAAATAGAGAAATACAATAATACATGATTTCTATTAATGAAAGAAATGTACAGAGACTATAAAAATATAGAGTGATAGAATGGTGGCAACTTATCTCTGAGAAGAGATGTGATGGCTACTCACATTCCCAATAATATGATAGTTAAAATGAGGCTCCAAAGTCCTTTTTAATATAATTAAAATCCAAAATCCTAACCTGGAAAGATGAAAATCCAAAAGGTTTACGGGCCCCAATGGGGGTAGTTGATACGTCAACTTCCTGGAGGTGTAACTTTTGCATACGATCTTTGTTTGGGGCTCTCAATACACCATTGGAAATGTTTAACTAAGAAGAACTCTTTTCGACTAGCCCAGGTAAGTCTCTTTGGCAGTCACCTGGCCCCAAAATCCCCAAAAAACATTGTTTAGGGCCTAAAAATGGCCCCAGAAGCTTGCAACCTGGAAAATTGCCGAAAAACTATCAATATGGAAAACTATTTTTTTATCCCGTGGAATAGGTGGGTGGCCAATGATATCCACTTGGATCAAGAACAAGTATAAATAATGTGATACATTAGCTCATTTATACACACTCTCACTCACTTAGCAAGAAGGATGTGAGTCTAAAGAGCAGTTGCAGCAATAGCTAGTGCCCAAGTCTAAGGAGCTGCAACTGCAACAAGAGGAGGCACAAGTATGGAGAGAGTAGTGCAACAGTTGTGGTGGAGTATTCTTAGTATTTATGGTATCTCTCTTGTGCACTTCTATTGATAAAGGTGCACTTACATTAGTAGAGGTACGTTCTCTTGGTATTTTGTTGTTGTTGCAGCAGTGGTGTTTTTGGTTAGGTTTTATCTATTGGTTCTAGTGTGGACTTTCCAAAATAATTCTATCTAAGAAAAGGTTAGTGTTCTCGAGGGTGGCATAGTGAATTCCTATTGTTGGGTGACAATGATGTAACATTGTCTATGGTTAAATTAGCATACCAAAATTTTAACATGGTATCAGAGCCAGTTTCCTTCATAATAGTTTAAATATTGGAAGGAAGATCCTCAGTTTCCCCCACTTTCAATCTCATGAGAACTTATGGAACCCACTAAGAAGGTCACCTAATTACGATGCATATTTTCCCTGGATCAGATCTGCAAACTAGGTTTTCCTCATAAAATAATAGGTCTGCAGTACCCGTTACAATTCCAGTTCCTTCGTGCGAGTTACTTCGTGAAAGTTCTCTCATTTTATTTCCTTCATTCCAGTTACTTAGTGAGAGTACCTTCATTCCAGTTGCAACACCATTTTCAACACCAGCTGGAACACTAGTTGCAGTGCCAGTTGTAGTTCCAATTGCAGCACCAGTTGCAGTTCCTCTAGACCAGTGATGTTTCTGTGAAACTTTGGGCCTAATGTTTTAGTGTCGCTGTTGTCAAAGGTATGTACTTGTATATTTTCAAGTTGTATCACTATTTTTAGGGTGTTTGCAGGAGAATGGATATTTCTCCCAAACAAAAATAAAAAATCCAGAGGGATCTCGAATCCAACACATTTAGAGGAACAATGCACTCGAGGTTTGATTTTTTTGATATGCCTCTAGCTCTCGTGACATTATTGTGATATTATTAACATCTAGTTGTATTTTTGATATATTGAAGTTATGATTATCATACTAACCTTTGGTTAAATTTAAAGTTATAATCTAACTCTAATCAAGGTTTTAGATTGATTAAGGTTGGTATTTTCGAGTTTAATACATTTAAATCAATAAAGCATATTGTCTTAGTATAGGGGACATTTTGGAGAGAATACTTGTCATAATGAGTGAAGGAGACTTGAAAGAAAAACAACAACACTCATTCTTAAAGATAAGACTTCAGGTTCCAGGTTTGATTGATTAAATTAATAAGGTTCCAATTTTCACATATCAAGATTGATAACTACTACATTACAAGTAAACATTATAGTTGTAACATCAATCCTTTAAAGGTTCTATTACTACTAGATATAATGATTAATTGGTAGCATGTGACTACTATTAATATATATGCTTATTGTAAGTTTTTAAAATATGAACTAACATATCCTCTAGGAGATACTTCTTGTTTTTCATGCAGGAAGGTAACGATATGTTGATTACCATGGAATTTTACTTTATTCTTGTTAACATAGATATGTTCTTATGAAAATGTTATTATATTGGAAATAATTTTTCTCTTGTTGCTCTTGTCTCGGGTAGGTTATCTTGTAAATTCCATGGAGGTTACCAGGGAGATATTGTTGTTCTTGTTGTCTTGTTCTGGGAGTCAATCTTCAAAGGGAGCATGCAAACTCATATTGAGCCTGATATCAGAGAGAATCAATGGATTAGATAATTTAATTTAGAAAGTATTCCTCAGATTCAGATGGGAGAGAGAGATGTCTTCCAGGACTAACAAATAGGTTCCATGAGTGAGGAGGCTAGATAGAATCTTCAAAATCTTCGAGGAGATATGATACCTCCTGAGAAGATTCCCTTGTTTTAGTTAAAGAGGATAAATTCAGTCAGAAAGACTGGGATATGGATTTTTTCCTTGGTTCTAAGACTAGAAGGGAAGTCAGTGGTGACTTCCAAGTTGATCTACAATATCAAGCATGTTGCAAATAACAGTATAGATATGTACAAATATTAATTAGTGGCCAAAGGATTCTCCTAGCAAGAGGGAGAATATTATGATGAGATGCTTTCTATAGTAGTCATAAGAAGTGTATATAGATAAGACACAAGATACATGAGAAGGATTATCATGTCTACAGATTGAAGAAAGATTTGTATGGGCTTCAACAAGCACCTAGGGTATGATATGCCAGATCATTCATTTTCCTAATGATCTTGGGATTTACCAAGAGTAAAGAAGATTCCAACCTTTACTACAAGGTTATGGATGGTGGAACAGTGATTTTACTATAACATGTGGATGAGTTGTTTCTAACATGAGACGAGAAGATCATTAATTAAAGTAAGAGGAAGCTTTCTACATAGTTCGAGATGATGCATTATTTCTTGGATCTAGAAGTATGGGAGAAACCAGATGATATTTTCCTATGCCAACGAAAATATGTTGTATATATTTTGAAGAGATTCAGAATGATGGATTGTAAATCCATGCCTACATTTTTGGTTTTCCAGTTTGGCAGTTTTTTTCTAGTTTTCAAGCCCCGACTTCCAGGGCCATTTTGAGGCCCTGGACAAGGTTTTTAGGGATCTCCATTGGTATATTATAAATTGCATCAAATTATGAAGGAAACATGTGTAGTACTTAGATACACCTTTCTAACAGGATATCGTGTGGCTAAAACAGAGATTGTATGCAAAAGTTACAACCCCGAGAAATTTATGTACTAACTTACCCCAACAAGGCCCACATGACTTTTGGTGCTTCATCTCCTAGTGTTAGTTTTTTGGATGTCTAGGGTTTTTTCATTCTTGTTTATTGTAAAAATTCTTGGAGAGCCTCATTGTAAAAATTCTTGTTTATTCTTGTGAATGAGTGCAACTATCACATCTCTTCTCAAAGATAAGCAACCACGATTCTAGCGAGCTTGTTTTTCGTTGCATTTTACAGTTTCAACACATTTTCTTATTGAATAGAAACCAATTTTATTATATCTATGTTATCTTTGTGTTTTTGTGTTAAGGATAATAATAATATGTATTCATTTCATTATGCTCATAAAATATGGATTATTGGTATTAGAGCGGTTTTCTCCTTGTTGTTCTTAATGCATGTCCCCTACGAGGTCATGGTACAAATAATTGGGTCTCGAGCTTGTTTCTATTGAGGAAAAAATCTCTCTCACGCCTAAGCGACCTCTGATGGAGGGAGAAAATAAATATGATGGGATAGGAAATCCTTTCAAAATGTTTCTCGAGGAATCCGTCATGCAACAGAGGAACGAAATGATGGATAGTTTTGTGCAAATCCTTTGGCGGCTACCAACATGCAATGCATCTTCCTCTAGCGGAGGCGTCTCCCCATTCAAGGTACAAATCAAATTTATATTCCCATATTTGAAGGTTATATAGATGCGGATGATGTAAACAAATGGTTGAATCTGCTAGAAGGGTATTTTTTTGTTCATAACTTTTCGAACAGAGAAAAGATTATGTTTGCACTCCTCAAAGTCATTCCCCATGTCAAATATTGGTGGGAGACTTTCTGTGAGAAAAAGGAGACGGAGGAACCCTCATTACTTATAGTCGCAATCACCTAGGAGTCCTTTAGGGATTCTATCAAGGAACAATACTACCTTGTCAGAATTTATGATGACCTGTATAAAAAATGGACCACATTGTGGTAGGAAAGAGACCAAGAAGTGACAGAGTTCACAAATATCTTCCATACCTTGCGCACCAATATGGGTATCAAATATTGTGAGTGACATCTGGTGCTCAATTATCATGGTGGTATGCATAGATACATCCTGGATGAATTGGATTTTTTGGAAATCACATCCTTGGGTGTGGCCTATCGATATGCCATCAAAATCGAGAAAACACTTAAACAAAAGATGCGACAATTTGGGCCTGGGAACCCCTCACATCAGAAGCAAGTAAAGGGAAGCCCCAATCTACAGAACAAAGGATAGAGAAAAAACAAAGAACCTCATGATAACCAGTCTAGATCACAAGTAAAGAAGGACACTGGAAAGACAAGGAAAGATACTGGGAAGTGGTGCAACTTCAATAAGAGCCCCTAGCCTAACACTGTTGATTCCCACTCAAAGAAATCATTGGTGGCTAACGTGAAAGCCTATATATTATATGTGGGTTCTAACTCTGAGTCAGAACTAGAAAGGGGGAGATGGATCATTGACGTGGAACCCAGTGCCACCATTGCTACCAGCAAGGTCCATCCTAGTGAATCAGATGAGCCAGAAGAAGGTGAGCACCTCTTTCATTCACAGATGTGGGTAAAAGGAAGCCCACTGCACTTTATCGTTGATATTGGTAACCAAAAGAATCTTATCTTAGAAGAGGTCATCAAGAGGCTAGACCTTCTCATAACACTGCACCTGCATCAATACACCATTGGATGGCTCTGACAAGGAAGCAATCTCTTCATCAGCCAACAATGTCTCCTATCTTACGACATAAATCCCTTCAAAGATGAGATATTATGTGATGTTTCTCCTCCCTATGTTTGTAATGTTCTTTTGGGACAACCTTGTTTATGGAAACATCATGTTGTATATGAGTCAAGGTCTCCTAGTGTTATTATTACTTTGAATAGAAATTTGTACAAGATACCCGAGGCAGTCCCAACTAGTGTTATTTCCTTGAACTCTTCCAAGCAATGCAGGAAGTTCATCTCATAGACTAGGATTTTTTTATTCTTTGTTATTCACTCTCAGAGTGATAAAAATATCACTGCCACATCCAGGGCCTTCACGACCGACCTCTCCACATAGTAGAAGAAAGTGGACAAGTTCGTGAAAGAATACAAAGAAATATTATCCTCACCTACTAAGGCACCTCTGCATTGTCAATTCAAGCATCCCATCGATCTGACCCCTGCGCACCACTTCCCAATGTGACATTCTACGGCCACTCTCTGTTAGAGAATGAGGAGATCAAGTGACATATCCAAGAACTTCTCCACAAGGGGAACATCCATCCCAACTCATCACCTTGCGGGAGCCCAATCATGTTGGTTCAGAAGAAAGACAGGACCTAAGAACTTTGCATTGATTACTGGACCCTAAATAAAATCAAAGTTAGGAACCAGTACCCGATTCCCTGAATCGACAATCTCCTTGATCATCTCAAGGGGGGGAAATACTTCATTAAGATTGATATAAAGTCTGGCTACCACCAGGTCCCCATAGAACAGAGACATGTATGGAAGACCTCCTTCAATTCAAAAGAAGGTCTTTTTGAATGGTTGGTCATGTCCTTTGGTTTGACAAATTCTACAACAACTTTCATGAGGATGATGGAAGATATCCTGTGACATTTCACCAATATGTTTGTATTGGTGTATATGGATGGCATCCTCATCTACAAAAATACTTCGGCGGAACACTTGCAGCATATTCAACAAGTTTTGCACACCCTGCGGTGGCACAAGCTATATGCCAACTTGGAAAAATCCTCCTTCGACATGAACATGGTCTAGTACCTAGGCTACATCATGGATCAACATCGTGTGCATGTGGATCCATGTAAGATCCAAGTCATTCATTACTATCCAGCCCCAACCACACTCACTGAGCTTCATATATTCTTATGCCTTGCCAATTTCTATCGCAAGTTCATGTTGGGATTCTCCCATATTGCATGGACCCTCAACCAAGTAACCAGGGGTGGTGGTAAGAAAAAATTTGTGTGGGGCATGTCCCAAAGAAAAGTATTCAATGATTTAAAGTAGTGCTTGTGCTCATCCCCAATAATTTCATTACCGGACCTGCAACATCCCTTTGCGATCAAGACAGATGCTTCGTACTATGTTGTGCGTGCAGTTATCACTCAGCACGGCCACCTTGTAGCCTATCATAGTGAGACATTATCAAATTTTGTCTGTAAGTACCCTAATTACGCCAAAGAAATGTACTCCATTGTGAAATCCTACCTCTAGTGGATACATTAAATTCTTGGGAAGGAGACAGTCATCCACATGGATCATAAGCCACAACAGTTCATGCAGACACAAGGAAAATTGTAGAATGACCACCATCAGAAGTTTTCCACATACTTGCAGCAGTTCCACCTCAACATCAAGTATAAAAAAGGTTGTACCAAATGAGTCTTTGGTTTCCTCAGCTGACCTCCAGTCACAACACTCACCACAGTGATAGACTCTTGTAGTCACGAGACCTCTGGATGGCCCCAGCTCTATGAGAAAGAACTTGCCTTCACCATTACATACAAAATGTTGGGCGCAAACTCAGTTGTCGCTAATTTCCATCTTCAGGACAAGATTTTGTGTTGTATGGGCCATCTCTGCATTCCATCAAGTGAGTGAGTGAATCTGATTTGGGAATCCCACTACAGTCGGTTGGAA
>JASDQU010350631.1:7978-20185 GCA_032191745.1 Picea mariana
GATTATTTGTAGGGGATATATATATTACAATATGTTAGAATATTACAATATTACAATGTAATAGTAATGCCATATTACAATGTAATATGGCATTACCATATTACAATGTAATATGGTAATGCCATATTACATTGTAATATGGCATACAATATGGTATACCATATTAGAATGTAATATGGTAATACCATATCTCATGTAATTTTATTTTTTTTTAAACTTAAAGCCATCGTCGCAATATTGACGATAGTTCATCGTAAACAAATCTAATATTTTACCACAACCGTCATTATAGCGACGAAAAATCGTGGCAATTGGCCACAAATTTTCGTCGCACATACAACATCTGCATCGTAAGTTTGGTTTTGAGATATATTTTCGTCAATATTGCCATGTATTTTCATCGCACATTGTGAGGGTTTTGCGTCACACTTTCAGCATCTACGTCATAAGTTATTGGCCTGGCATAAATTTTCGTTGAAATTGCGACAAATTTTCGTTGTAATTGCCACATTTTTTCATTGTTATTGCGACGTAAATTCATCGTAATTGTGACGATGCATAGGGTTAACCGATATTGAGGGTGGTGACACATGGAGCACTTATTTATTCGATGTTTCCACGCACACCTGGATCATGGATATAGCGATGAAATTATTTCGACGAAAAAAAAAACTCGGCTTTCGTGGAAATTGTGACGGATAAGTGTGCCAATATCAATGAAAAACCATCACAAATTTGGTCATATGTACTAGTGATGAAAGGGTGTAAAGAAGGCCAAGTCTCTTTAGTTAAGAAAGAAGTTCAACCTCCTCCCAGGAGGGGACTCCTTTTGACTAGACCTCCAGGGAAACAAGAAGAACAAACTCTCGACAAGGGTAATGGAGACATAGAAGATCTACAATGCATGATTAAGAAATTATCAAACAAGATCATAGACATGAAGAGAAATGTAGGGGAGGGAAACCAAGGCCAAAGGCCCTATAAGCATTTCTTTAAAAGGAACCCACTGTTCAAAGAAATTGAACCTCCCCCAACTAACTTAAATATCGATCTAGGGAATGTAGCATCTGATTCTTTCTATACTTATCACCAGGAAAACCACTCCGAAAGAGACTTCCCTCAATGGGTCCATGCCATGAATTTGATGGCAAATTGGTTTCTAGACAAAGTCTCCCAGATCGAACAACCAAGCAGTTTAGTTATGAATATCGTTGACTAGGAAGAAATTGATCCACCAGAGGATACAGCCATGCTGATATGGGATCCTGACCTGATGATTCCTTCCGAAGACCTATTCAAGTTTCAAGAACCACCCCCAGAGGTCTCGGTTGTGCAAACAAGAAGTAAAGGTCATCCTATCTCAAAGGATCCTACTACCACTCAAATGTCGGGTGAAAGGTCAACCCCCGATCACCCGAAAACACTGTTTTCTTCCCGTAAGAACCCAATTAGCATCCATACCTGAGAATCGCCCAAACTAGAGTACAACGTAGTTGAAGATTTGAAGAATTTGAAGGCTAATATATCAGTAATGGA
The DNA here is from genome assembly GCA_032191745.1 of Picea mariana. Taxonomy (NCBI): domain Eukaryota; kingdom Viridiplantae; phylum Streptophyta; class Pinopsida; order Pinales; family Pinaceae; genus Picea; species Picea mariana. The sequence goes on from JASDQU010350631.1 coordinate 9,515, forward strand.
CACATGTAGAATCCCTTAGCAAAAATATTTCATGTTGCAAGCTTTGAGATCGGTGGAAAACCCTACGACAAGCAATGAGCAGCAAAGAAATCTAGCTTCCACAGATCCAGTAAATAAACCAACTGTGAATACCTACTCGAAAGATAAGAAGGGAAAACCTTTTGTCCCACTGTTCCTCTTAACATTTGAAGTCTTCAACATGAACCTCCACAATTGTTTGGAAGATTCAGAAGCATCCTCCAATGTTATGCCCTTGTCTATTTGCAAAAAATTAAATGTCTTTCCTGTAAAGAGAGATAAACATGTAATACAACTAGACAGAACCCAGGTCAAGGTCATGGGGGAACTCAAGGATGTAATGATCAAAATATTGACACATCCCAAGTTTGTGCAAGTGATTGACATCATTATAGTAGATATCCTAGAGGCTTATGGTTTATTACTAAGTCGAAATTGGTCTGAGAATTTAAACGGATACTTTAGTATAGACTGGGAACACCTTTGGCTACCACTGAAGGGATACAAAAATATGATCAGAATCGATAGGGAAAGGTATCTTAAACATATCGTCACTGACCTAGAAACCTTCAACGAACCCTCATCAACAGATTTCCCTATGCTAGGCAATTTTCCTGTGATTCCTACTTCAGGAACATCTCCCCTTTTTCATCCAATGTCCCTGTCACTCAGAACTCCAAACTGATTTTTCAATAGGAGTTGCCGACAGTGGCAGAGGAAACCCTCTTCTGCTAAGAACCTGCATTAGAAAGCTCAGAGCTAGCAGCAGGAAAAGAGGAGAGTAACAGGGAAAAAGAAGTTGACACACCTTGCCCACAATGTTGGACCCTATATTTTGATGGATCTAAATCATAGGAAGGATCTGGGGTGGGATGCATCCTCATTGACCCAAATGGTAAACGCCATTTCCTGTCATGTAGACTAGAATTTGAATGCACAAACAATACCATCGAGTATGAAGCTCTAGTACAAGGGTTAAAGAAAGCCATTGACTTAAATGTCAAATAATTGAAGGTTTTCAGAGACTTTATTATTATCATTAAACAGGTAAGGAATACTATACATTGCAATTCCTCGCACCTAAAGAATTACCAACAGGAGGTGCATAGGCTAATAGATCATTTTGAAGCTTTCAACATTTCAGCAATTCCCAGAGCCAAGAACATTCTTGCTGATTCTTTGGCTACTGCTGCCTCGAGGCTATCACCCCTAGAATATTATAAAGCCTCCCGATTCACTGTGGATCTTATATACAAGACATCGGTGCCTAACAACATTTCTAATTGGAAAGTATTTGAAGGAGATGAACAGATTATAAACTTCCTGACTAACCAAGACAATTTCAAATATTTATCTATTGATGATGAAGTATTCTAGGAACAATCAATAGGAACTGATCCTTAGACAAGTCAACCTATTGACAAATCGAAGTCTCACACAATCCCGAAAGGGATAGCTAATTTGGAAAATCTCTTTGACCTGAAAGAACAATTTATGGGGCCTAAAAATGCAAATACCGGTAGCTTCTGTCCCCTACATGAAACTATAAATCTCGAGACCCCCAAAAAACCAAGGAATATAAATCTCACGACTATATCTAAGGAGGAAAGGAAGGCTTATCTCAAACTGTTCAAACAATACCAAGATTTCTTTGCATGGTCCTATCGAGATCTGAAAAATTATGATACCTGCATCATTCAACACACTATCCCATTAAAACCTGAAGTGAAACCCTTACAATAGAAGCTATGAAAGTACCACCCATCCTTGGAACCTCTTATGTATCAGGAATTGAAGAAACTTTTAGATTCCAAAATCATCTTCCAGGTTAGGCATTTCGCATGGGTAGAAAATCTGGTTCTTGTGAGGAAAAAGTCGGGAGAAATCCGCTTATGCATAGATTTTAGGAACCTCAATAGATCTTCAGAAAAGGACAATTACCCAGTCCCGCCAATGGAGAAACTCATGTAGACCATGTCTAGTTCAGATATTTTCTGTCTACTGCCTTCCAGACCAAGTGGGGAACCTTCACTTATAAACACATGCCTTTTGGGTTAATTAATGCAGGGGAGAACTTCCAAAGGGCCATGGACGTAGCATTTCGGGGACTAATCAACAAGTGTGTGGTAGTGTATATGGACGATGTAACTGTGTATTCAAAGAACAAAGAAGAGCACATCCAACACTTAACTCAGATTTTCGAGAGGTGTAGAAAATACGGTATATCCCTAAATCCTAAGAAAACTATTTTCGGCGTCGAGGAAGGTAAGTTGCTAGGTCACATTATATATCAAGCAAGCATTCACATAGACCCAAAAAGGATTAAGGCCATAGCTCAACTCTCGTTGCCTCACAACAAGAAAGTTATGCAGTCATTTTTCAGACAAATCGTATTTATGAGGAAATTTACTCCCGATTTCGCGTAAACTATCAAACCCTTACAAAAAATTATTCTCAAAGATGTCGAATTTAAGTGGGATGATGAATTAAAGGGTTCTTTTAGCAACATCAAAACTTCTATATCTCAATCCCCCGTGTTACGAAGTCTCAATTTCAATAGAGACTTCTTCCTCTATGCTTTCGCCTCCGACCAATCATTAGCTGCGGTATTGACTCAGAAGGATGGTGACAACAATGAGGCCCCAGTGTCGTTCATGAGTACTAACCTCCAAGGAGCTGAACTAAATTATCATGTCGTAGATAAATAGGCTTATGCAGTTTATAAAGAAGTAAAACACTTCAGGTCCTACATCCTCAAGAACCACACTAAAGTATTCATGCCTCACTCTACAGTCCGATCCCTATTCACTCAATAGGAAACGGGGGAAACAAGAGGGAACTGGATGGAAGTAGTTCAAGAATTTGATCTAGATATAGGACCTTCCAAACTAGTTAAAGGGAAAGGGTTATAAAAACTTGCAGCCGAAGCCCAAGACCAAGTAAATGAATATTCCAGATGGGAGAATGAAATGGAATTATGGTGTGGTGAATTTTCATACATTTCCCCAGGACAATAATCTTGGAACGGGAATCTAACTTATCTCCTACACCATGGGACTTGTCTAGAAAATCTCAACCCTAGGTAAAGGAGAGATCTCAAGTTAAAATCTGCACAATATCGCCTCATAAATTTGGTACTCTTCCGGATTAATTATGGTGGGGTACTATTAAGATGTCTCAAACTTGAAGATGCAGACAAAGTTTTGAAGGAGCTCCATGATGACCTTGATGGCGGACATTTTGCAGGAAACAAAACCGCTCATAAGATACTGAGAGATGGTTATTATTGGCCCACCTTGTTCAAGGATGTTCACAGCTACGCTAGAAACTGTAAAACTTGTCATATAAGCGTCGGGAGGGAAAAGAGAGCAGCATTTCCACTCCAACCAGTGACTGTCTCTAGGCCTTTTGAGAAATGGGGGTTAGACATCATAAAATAAATTACACCCAGTTCTTCAAAACAACACAAGTACATTCTTACTGCCACTGATTACTTCATGAAATGGGCAGAAGCCATCCCTTTGACTCATGTAAACGAGAAGGTGGTGATCCAATTCATAGAACAACAACTAATCACAAGGTTTGGTTTCCCTTCTGTCCTGGTGTTTGAAAATGCAGCTTATTTTTCTTCCACCCAATTGACAGAGTTTGCTATGGACAAAAGAATCATAATTAGGTACTCTGCAAATTATTATCCATAGGGAAACGGGGTGGCAAAATCAAATAATAAGAACCTAGTGAGAATATTAAAGAAGATGGTTGCCGACAACCAAAAGAATTGGCACAATCTAATCCATAACGCTCTATAAGTCAATAGGGTCACACCCAAAGAATCTATAGGGAATTCCTCTTACTTTCTGGTATACGGGCACGAAGTTATTCTCCTAAACGGGATTTATCTCCCATCTCTTCAACTGGCCCAAGATTCTGGAGAAAAACCTTCATCATTCACGCAACAAAGAATTGACACCTTTCTCATGTTATAAGAGGAGAGCGAGAAACATAAATCAAAATTCATATCCCACCAGTAGATATTTAAAATATGGTTTGACAAGCACAAGGCTAAAGAGAAGAATTTTGAAGTAGGAGACCTAGTCCTAAAATGGGACAAAGCAAACGAGCCAAAAGGGAAACATTCTAAGTTTCAAAATTTGTGACTTGGACCTTTCCATGTGGCTGAGAACATTGGGGTAGACACTTATCGGTTGCAGAATCTTAGTGGGGAACCTGATGCCCTCCCAGTAAATGGCCAAGCCCTAGAACAATATTTCCAATAAAACATAAAAAAAAATTAAAAAATTGTATGCATGTTTTCATGACTGGGAAATGCATTTTTTATTATTTTATTTACTTTTTCACTTCTGTGCTTTTGAAGATTGTGTTTAGAAAGATGATATTCGACCTCAGTTCATGCGAATAGTGAACTCTGTTCCTAACTCATTGCTCACATACAAACATAAGGAATGTTGCGAAACTTGTAATTTCTTTGAGGGGCTCTCTATCTAACCTACGCAGATGAGAAACTTTGGAGAAATTCTAGAAGTGTCTACTTAGTGGTTTGGTAAGGCCTTAAGGGAAAGAAGGAAAGATGGAAAGGACTACATGAACCAAAAAGACAAAGCTAGCAAAGGATCCACCTTAACCATCTCACTTTGCAAAATAAACAAACATCATCCTCTCCCACTTGCTCGGGGAATTATGTCGAAATAAAATTGACATTATCAAATGAGTGAATAGTAGGAGAGGGTATACAGATAACTCCACTAAGGCCATGGACACTCGTTGGCAACGGATCAAGGTCTTTGATGTTGGGGTGACTCCATTAGGGCTATGGACGCTCGCTGGAAGTGGAGCAACACTGTATCTAGTGATTAAAGGTAACTAAAGGCTTCATGCTAGTGAATACTTTACTATGTTTTGTCAAAAAGGGAATGAGTCAAGGTTACAAGAAACAAAGGAGGAATAAAGGTTAAAAAAACCCACAGGCAAACCCAGAAGCATCAACTGGAGAATTTCAAATGCAAGAGTAAAAGAGGCTCTGAATTAAAACCAATTAATTTATCCACCAGCTTTCGTATCAGTTGAGCTTGAAGGAAGAATAGAGATTCTTCTTTTGCCAAGTAAGTCACCATTTGTTGAGCACTCAACACACCCTAAAAAGTCTATGTACAATTTTTACTTTTTGGGTACCACTTGATCTTTTGCACTATTTGATTGATCTTCATTGTGGAAAATGTTGTGTTTTCTTACCATTTTGAATATCATTTAAGTCTTTAAAAGTTTGCTTGAACATGTGAAAATCACCATAACTTAAAAAACTAAAAATTAATTAAAGAATCGACGACCGAAACACTCCCCCAATGTGCTAAAAATTCATCATCAGAAAGAATTAAAGATAAGAGAAAATCACTCTAGAGAACCAAGGTTGGAGGGTGTCGATCTTCATCGGCATTGGCAAACAAAAGTTGCTCTTTCGCGATAAGCATCACAGAAGGATATCTTCGACAATCGATTCCCTTCAGTGTTGGTAAGGAGAGAAAAGAGTAAGCGTTGAACGAAGAAGGAAGTAATATCGTTGATCGTTGACTTCCGAAACGTTTTCGGTATCGGGAGATCTTGAGGACGATAACCAACAAGGGAACTACGCGATGGAACTATCTCTGAAAGCTAATCCCCGATGACTTTCAGCATCGGCAAGTTTTTAGAAGGATATCCCGTAGAGAACGTGATAAGTCAATCACCGATCGCTGACCCCGATACCTTTCAGCATCGGCAATCCCAGGTATATTTTAATACATGTCTTCTATTGAAAGACCTGACTCTGACTGAGATATACGGTCAAACCACCTGTCCTCTTTTTCCATCTGTCATTACTAGAGTGGTTAGACATAAGATATATTTTTTCCCATGAGTCGCTATGAGTTCCAAAGACCCAATTCCCTCCCCGAACCAACACCGTATGACGAAATATGTCGACGTCGGAAGTTTTCTTAGGAGGATACCAATGGGGACATACACAAGGATATCGTCAATTCCCGATCTACCCACTAAAAAAGTGACGTGATGGGACATTTCATCTCTAAGATACAATGGATCTGAAGCATTTAAATAACTAATTAATTCCAAAATCTCGCATTAGTTGCTAATTTGTGCACGAATCAAAAGGACCTTTTGAAAATGTCGATACATTGCATCACCCTCTACTCCTCCGTTGTCGACTCACAAAGAATTAAGTTGTAAAGATTCAGCGGTAGATTTGTTTGAATTTCACTCATCACCTGGATTAATTGGTTGATATGATTGGTAAGATCTTATCCGTTAAATTATTTTGAGTCATTGTAAACAAGGTTATTATGTGCGCAAAGAAGTTTGGAACACCCAGAGGAGCGAGATGAGAAATCCAGGGAAGCTTCCAAGGTCCAGTGAGTATTAAACAACAAGTTTAGCAAGCGTTACAGGAACAATGCCTCTGAAGAAACCTACCACCAAGAAATCTCTGAGAGAACCAAAGCTAAAGGACCCAGAGGTAGGAGAAGGCTCTGCCCTAGCAATCACAAAACAACTAGAATTTACTCCAAAACCGGTGCATGTCATCAAGACATCCACCAAGAAGGTTTTCTCTCAGCCCCGGGCCTTTGGAGACAGAGAGGTGAACATCGGTACCAAGACAGTATTCCCATGTTGGGAAGAACTTTTCAAGAAAACCAAGCGGGAGGAATTCCCCGAATATACCTCACACAACGACCCTAATACAAGGAAGCTTGACGACGAAGTTTTTCCCAATATCCAAAGATCATATCTGCACATGGTAGCGAGCAGAACTCCAATTTTCCCCTACATTGAACTCTAGAAATGGATTATTGACCACACAGATACTCAAATATGTATGATTAATGACGACAACAACAAGTGTGTCGGGGTTTTCCTTCCAATGGAGGTTCAGAATTACTACAAGTTGAGAGAGCCAGAGGAGTGGATGAACACCGATTTTGTTATAATTTTCTATGAGAAACACGACACCAGCAAGGTGATGGCTTCATGGTGGAGAGAGGATAAAATGTTCACCAATCGGACCTCTGGCTGGTACCCGACGGCCACCCTAAGGGAGTCGTACATCTATCTAATGGCCCTCCTCTTCCAATTTCATAGGGAGAGAGACTGCTCAAGGTTTTCAGAGGCTTGGATGCCTCTAGCTTATATTGTAGCCATTTCCAGAATAGGTTTTAACTGGGGTGCCATCATCTCCAAACAGCTGAGCACTTGCATACAACAGGCTCAGATGCCGAAAGAGGGAGAAACCCCTTCCTTCTACATGGATTCTTATTTATTGGATATCATTTGTGCCAGAATTGCCTTTGCCAGAATGAACCTGAGTTGGCACACCTCAGAACTCTCAGTCCATGTATATTTCGGCATCTTGTGGGAGAATAGGTACAACAAATACTACTCTCTCATATGCAATCAATTTATCACACATATTCATTTTTTGTTGTTCAAGAAGGAGTGCCCAAGGTTGTCGGATGTGGCCAAAAATATTATATCAAAAGTGGGCCACTGGTACCTGGATGAGCGTGATACATACATCAGGGTTTTTTGAGTCACCAAGGCACCACACCTATTACATGTGTATGTACTCGATCAACTAGTAGTAGGGTAAATTTGTTATCGGACAATATTGTAAGGTCACAATGCTACTCTGGTAAAAGATAAGAAGCAAGCATTCATACCTTGAAAATTTCATATTGGTTTCTACACGGTAAAGGACATTGCTCAAGCCAAGCAAGAAGGGTTAATACAATTGGAGTTTTGATTCCAAACTGATCATTTTCGCAAGCATGACCCAAAGGGTCTAGTCTTGAAGCACGCATCACAAGTATCATCCTATTGGCCATATGCCCATGATAGTTTTGAAGATGATTTCTTCCCCGAAAATGCTCAAAACTAGGATGAGGTGGTGGCAAGGATGGTTGACCCTAAGGAAACCAGGTTCAAGGCCATGAGTTGGGATGAAAAAGCAACAGTCCTGGAACAATCGGCTCAAGAGGTCCTAATGGATAGAGAGGAAAGGATAGCATCTGAATCAGTCGAAGAAGTGGAAGCTCTTCAGGAAGCCACTGAAACAACAGAGATCTCCCAGTTAACCCTGATACAGGATAGGAATTTCCCCGAGGCTCGGGATGTGTGGGAGAGAGGTTTACTCATGTATCAATAGGCCCAGCAGATGATGAATCAGATGTGGGATAACCTGGGCCTCGTCAGGATTCCAAGGCTTCCAACCGATAGCCCAGAAGAAAGCCCGGCTGGGCCAAGCGGCCCTGATTTCATAAACCTTGATAACATCAATGGGTCAGATGACCCTGAATCCACAATGCCACCAGCTGGATCACCGACAAGCATTGCAACATAGCCGGAGGTAGCTGGGGTATCCATAGAAACAAGTGCATCGGACCCTCTCCGCGAGCTAATTAATATATATGATGATGATGAGAGCTCGAAGGTATCCCTCGGGACCCCTATGCATGTCCAAGAAGAAAAGAGACCTAATAAGACTTCTTCTCTTATTCCCAGGGTCCAAACCCAGGAGGTCCCACAGAAATAAAAGGAAGCCAAAAGTGGCCTCGACATGAAGAGACCTGATGTGCTAAAGACTCGAGCAGACAGTCTGAAGGACAAGTCAGAATCAAACAAGCCAGAGGAAGGATCCCCACAAAAATAAATCGATGATTCAACGGCCGATGAACAAGTAAGTATCGAGTCTTTTCATGATGCCTCTATTCTGCTCGATACTCAGATCCCCAAAAAGTGATCAACCGAGTATTGGGCTAAGATGTCTCAAAAACCACACTGGGAAATTCAAGAGAAGTGGGCCAAATGCGAGAAACATTGGGGTAAAATCAACAAATCAATGAAGGATATCGGACTCCCCGAGTTCGGCACACCCGACAACTTTGTCAACTTGTGCGACATAGTCGAATCACACACCAATCATAATTCATTAGTGGATGAAGAACTAGCAAAGGTGACTGACATAGTGCCAAGACAAGTGTGATGATTTATGGAAACACGATTAGAGCTTGAAATGTGCTACAACAGTTAAACACCAGTTTGGTGAAGTACTAGGTGCATGCAGTGGAATTCATAGGATTTTACGCAGCTTCGATGGAACAACACAAATTTCCATGGGCCCGAACCTGTGAGGAGATGTTCATTAGTTGATTGGAGTATGAGAAAAGTCACCCTTTCCAGTGATATCTTGAGTTGATTGTAAGATAAACTGTTAGAAGAGGACGCCACGTGGAGAATTTTGTTTACTTATATACACTTAGTCGTTATTTTCAGTTGAATTTTATGTTATAAATAATAACATCGACCAATTAGTTAGAGGTCGATGGTTTTTTCAAGAAACTCTCTTTTTTGGTTTGTTAAGAACTATTTTCGAGCTACCTTTAATTTAGAAGTCCTTTTGGACCAGAGACAATGTAGGGACCTTACTTAATTAAATCCAAAATTTCATACAATTAAACATATAATTCCTTTATCATACATAAATAATTCATTCACCATCATATAAGCATAAATATTCAGCAGAAATTAAAATTTATCCACAGCATGAAAATAACTCAGCAAATTCATAATTAAAATACCTCCTTTTGATGCTAATTCCCACTACTCTGGTTGTCCTTTCCCTACTTCCTTGCCTAGCCTGATGCACTGACCCAACTCTGCCCAAACCGACTAACTTCCCAGCTAGCTAGGAGCAGCCTGTCCATCTCCCTAGCTCCAGGAAACCGAAAGGAATCCTAGCCCCCGTGCCCAAAACCCCCAGCAACCCAGTGCCCCCTGCAATGGTTCACCAAAAACTCCCAATATCAAACTCCTCCCACCAGACAATGTGCCACAAAGCTATATGCCATAGAAATACATGCCACAGAAAAATACCATCCCCTCCAAAATGCTTCCTCCCCAAAATAATCCTCTCCCCCATCTCCCGTAGGACTCTTCCATCATATCCCCCCATCACCGACTCTCCTCCCCTTCATTAATTTCCTTATCTCCTCCTTTATTACCTTATCCCATTCTTTATTATCTTATCCCCCTTCTTTATTATCTTATCCCCTCCATTTAATGTTTCTTTCCCCCCCCCTTCATACATAAGTCTTTAATTAAATAAACGAAAATTATTAAGCCCCTTTAATTCATTACTCAAATATTTAATGAGTCTATTAATTAACTAATTAATCATCGACAAGTATGAACAATTAATTAATAATTAATTAATTAATTAATATTATTAAGAAATAATTATTGTTTAACTAAACATATTAGGACAGACAGATTATCAAATTAATTAAAATTAATAATCCCTATGCATCTATTTAACCAGGGTTGTTACATACACTCACCCTTCAGGAAACTTCGTCCCGAAGTTAAGGTATCCCATGATACATAGGAAAAGAAACATGGTTCACACATTCATAACAATTAACCGACACTATTAGTAAGTAAGCCAAGAAAACTCATACATACTAGTGTATATGTACAAGAAATGCATGTGTAGCTAGTACATACAAGTCTCGTGCATGTACTAATAATCAATAACTATCACCCTTTAGTGATTTATGTATGCATCCAATCCAATCAACAAGACTAGTC
>JASDQU010350632.1:0-10026 GCA_032191745.1 Picea mariana
TCCCCTTGTCTGGATCAATCTCCATATCGCGGTCTTTGAAGGTTCCCTCCTCTAAGAGGGTCGCGCGCAGATCAGGAGGGGTTTCAAACGAAGGTCTTTTCGTGCTCAGAGCAGCATCCTTGCCGTTGGTGACTTGGCTGTAGGTGGTGCTGGACGGCGTCCCATCCTTATGGTTCTGGGGCCCCTGCGGGGCGGCCATTCTTTGAGCACAGTTCAGAGCGGCTGAAGGTTACGAAACCCTAGTTGCAGAGCGATCCACACTAATTGGAAAACCCAAGTTGATCTATTCCCCTATCAGGCTTTGGATGGATAATCAGCAAGCTGTAAGCCCCTTTGGTAGACTGGAACATGTCCCTGTAGACATTGACGGAGTAAGAATGTTTGCAGATTTTGAGGTAATTTAGATAGTTGATGATAGTTGTCATTACCCTGTGTTGTTAGGAATTCATTGGGCTTTCAATAATTTCATTGTGGTTGATTTAAATAAAATACGTATGAATTTTTAAAGACATGGCCTTAGGGTCATTGAGCCTTTAGATCCATATGAAGGTCAGCGATACACAGAGCCCATTAGAGAGGAAGATCGCACATATGAGCTGGAAAACATATACAAACTAACAACCAGACAACAAGATTACATTAATCCTATGGCCGATTGAAACCTAAGCTGGCGAAGTGACAATGCATGTTCATCAGACTTAGAAGAAGCTCTGTAGAACTGGAAGAATAAAATGTATGAAGTATGTACAAGAAGATGTGCTAGATTAACCAGAGAAGTTCACTGGATCGACACAACATTAAGTAACATACCCACCTTTGATGGTATGAATCCTTTAGAAACCTTCTTGTTGGACTTTGAAGAAGGTGTACCAATGCAACAAATATTTTTGGCAATGGATGAGGTCCTGAAAGAAACCCTAGCAAGATGGGGGGGGACACACAAAAAAACATTACAGAATGGGTACAATGTCGTACCTTGATGACAACGCAGTTCTTAGCACAAGTAGAAGGCTGTGAAGTTCGATACACAAATCGAAGCTGCCCAGAGAACCATGTGCGAAGTTGTGAAGTAGCCTAGAGCAACATTCCTCAAGATCAGTGGGTACACAAGTTCATCAACACACTAGACACAACCCCTATCAACTGGTACCTTCAAGCGGAGATGCGCCTCATCACTGTAGATTGGGAAGGAATGACTCAGAATTTTGTAACCACCTTCTTATTTGAAAGTCAATATCCTTTAGTAGATCAAGCATTGTAGATTGTAAGACATAAAGTATTCGAGGAGGCATCTAACCTCCCTTTGGAGCAAGAAGAGGACGAATGGATATGAAGATGATGATCCAAGGAAGGTGAACATCGCAGAAAAAGAAGGCCAAAGAGATGTGGAAGGACCAGGAGTTGAGTTACCATTCATTGGATAGCCAATCAAGATTAAGAAGGTCAATATTGGAACAGAACAAACACAGAAGCTTGCAAATGTTGGAGATTATTGGGATGCTTCCACTATTGACAAGATTACAGAATTACTGCATGAATATCAGGACTTGTTTCCAACCAAGTTCACTGACATGAAGGGCATTAAAGGGCCTATGGTAGAGATGAGGATCCCTTTGAAACCAGACGCAAGACCAGTCAAACAGATACCCTACAGAATGAACCCTAAATATAAGGATAAAATGAAAATTGAGCTCGATAGAATGATGGAAGCAGAGATTATAGAACCTATCGAAGAATCATAATGGATTAGCCCTATGGTGGTGCAAGACAAGAAGACATGAGATATCAGGATCTGTTTAGATCTCAGGAAGCTAAATGATTCTTATTTGCATGACCCTTTCCCTAGACCATTCACTGACGAAGTGTTAGATAATGTGGGAGGCCAGGAGGTATACTCTTTTACAGATGGATTCTCAGGATACCATCAAATCTGGATTGCAAAGGAAGATCTCCATAAGACCACATTTGCAATAGAATGGGGATCCTACCAGTATACAGTGATTCCATTTGGATTCAAGAATGCCCCATCCATCTTTTCTATGGTGGTGGTCAAAGCATTCAAGGAGTTTCTGCATAAATGTCTAGAAGTATATTTTGATGATTGGACTGTTTTTAGTTTATTGAAAAATTATATTGAATGTCTAAGGCTAATGTTGGAAAAATGCAGGCAGTGTCAAATTGACTTGAATATGAAGAAATGCATCTTCTTCTCACCATTTGGAGTGTTGTTAGGTCATATTGTATGAAAGAAGGGATTGTTGGTCGATCCATCTAAAATTTCCATTATAGTTTATCTACCCCCTGCTACTTTCGTCAAACATATGCGCACTGCGTTGGGACATACTGGATACAACAGGAAGTTCATTAAAGGATATGCCCAGATTACAACACCTATGGAGAAGATTTTGAAGAAATACTATCAATTTAGTTGGACGGAAGAGTGCCAGTAGAGCTTCGACACACTGAAACAAAAAATGGTTACTGTGCCTATTCTGGTCTTCCCAGATTGGAGCAAGGACTTTCATGTGCATGTCGATGCGTCTTCTATTGCCTTAGGACCAATGTTAGAACAACCCGGGGAAGGAGATATTGACCATATGTTAGCCTCTGCTAGTAGGAAACTATCAAATGCTGAGATCAATTACACCACTACAAAGAGAGAGGGGTTAGCCATGGTGTATGCGCTGCAAAAATGTTGCCACTAATTGTTGGGAAGACACTTTAAAATGTTTACTGATCACTTCGCGTTGAAATACCTAGTCAACAAGCCAGTGTTGGGGGGGGAGAATATGAAGATGGATTATGCTATTTCAGGAATATGACTTTGAGATCATAGTAAAGCCAGGAAGAATGAACAAAGGTCTTGACCACTTGTTGAGGTTGGAACATGGAGAAGATCCCATTAGTTTGGAGGATAAATTGTTGGATGCAAAGTTGTTGGCCATTAGAAATATTGATGACTACTTCATAGAAATAGTCCAGTTCCTATCAACAGGAATGGCACCGAGTGATTATACAATTCCACAGAAGAAACAACTAGTAGTGCGTGCTGCAGACTTTTCACTTATAGCTGGACAACTCTACAAGATGGGACCTAATGAGATATTGAGAAGATGTGTTATGGAGGAAGAACGACCAATGATCCTCATGGAAGATCATGAAGGAATCAAAGGAGGACACTACGTAGGGAAAGAAACCACACATAAGTTGCTTAGAGCTAGCCTTTGGTGGCCTACCTTACATAGAGATGCTAAAGACTATTACAGAGATTGTGATGTATGCCAACGAGTTGGGAAACCATCCAGAAGAGATGAAATTCCATTAGCACCATAGATGACCCTACAAGAATTTGAGAAATGGGCCATCGACTTCTTGGGACCTATAAACCCACCAGGAAAGCGCACAGGAGAAAGGTACATAATTACAGCGAAAGAGTGCTTGACCAGGTGGGATGAAGCAAGAGAAGTTAAGGATTGTAGTGCAACTACAACTACACGCTTCATATTTGATGACATCATAACTAGGTTTGGATGCCCAAAGATCCTTATGAGTGATGAAGGCACACATTTCATAAATAAAACAATTGAATCCCTAACTGAGGAATTTGCAGTCCACCATCAGAAAAGCACACCTTACCATCCACAAGCAAATGGGATAGTGGAAGCATTCAACAAGATCTTGGAGACAACGCTGATGAAGATTTGTAGTGTGAATAGGGATGACTGGGATTTAAGAGTACCGACAGTACTATGGGCCTATAGAACCACTTGCAAGAAGCTAACAATGGAGACCCCTTTTAAGTTGGTGTATGGTATTGAAGCCGTTGTCCCAATGGAATATCTGGTACCAAGCCTAAGAATTGTTGCCTTCACAGATATGGATGACACTGACACTTTTTGAGAAAGGATTGCATAGTTGGTCGAACTAGAAGGAGACAGATTTATTGTGGGATTCCATCAGCAGGTACAGAAGGAAAGAGAGAAGGCCTATCATGACAGGAACATAAGGAAGAAGGCATTTAAACAAGGTGATATAGTACTGGTATATGACACTAAGTTCATAAAACATCCTGGGAAGTTCATAACGCATTGGCTCGGGTCATATCAGATCACCTATGTTACAGAAGGAGGAGATGCACAGTTGAAGACTTTGAAGGGAGAATGGAAGGAAGGATTAGTGAATGGGAGCAGGTTGAAATTGTATTATGACAACCCGTTGCCCCGCATCTCTAAGTAAAAGCATAAGGAAAAGGGTCTAGGTACCAGGTGCAGTTGAAACTGGGTACCAGACATAGAAAAGACAGTCTGCAGAAGGAAGGAAGGAGACAAGGCATAGATCAGAAAGTAAAGGCTGCACTGCGCAGTCTGAAATCAAAGTAAAATGAAAAGGTTGGATCTAAATTGCATCGGGATGAGTCACAGGTGAGTGTTGGGGGCCTGTTGGCCCTTGGTTGTGAAAGTAAGAGAAGATCGAGGAAGAAAAGGTAGAATGCAAACTGCGTAGAAGACATAGTGATTGTTACTAGGTTGAAGTGAGTAAAAGAGAAGAAAAGATGGAGTGAAGTAAAAGGAAGCAAGCCTTTGAATGAGGAGATCGAGGATGACATACTAGAAATAAAGAAGGATCGTGGACAACTCAGCAAGTGGAAAAATCCACCGTTGGATGCTTTGGAGCACCGTGTGAGAAGGAAGGAAAGATAGGCTGGTGAAGCCCTAAAAATGCGGGTCAAGTTGACCTACAGTTTGTGACACCTAGGGTTTTGGCATCTAGGGTTTGTGACACCTAGGTTTCAACCTAAGGATGTCGGTGAGCTATTGTAATGCATAAATAGAGGTCTAAAGGACTTGGGTTGGGTTGTTTATGTTAGTATAATTGTTGTTGTCTTTGTCATTGTGTGATCGAGTGAGTAATATTGAGTGAGAGAGAAGTGTTGAGTAGGACAACCTTCTGTATTGTAAGATCTTCAACTGGGTACAAAGATCAACCCTACAGTTGGGTGTGTAGGGAGGGAAGAGATAGTGAAGAGAAGAGAGAATATCTGCTAACTAAGAGCATAGACAAGAATTGTATGCTCCATCTTAATACATTATAAAGCACAGTTCTATGGACATATCCCTAGAGAGAGGGTGAACCACGTATATCTTGTGTTGTATGTGTGATTGGTGTTCTGTTCTTTGCTATTGGTATACTGCTATTGCATTATTGTGTTAGATTTGATAGATATATCTTGCGTAGTAGATCCTAGGAGGATAAATAGTAATAGCTTGTTGTGTGTCGATCACTTTGAACCCACTTTACATTCCTTCTGGTTGTATACATCTCTGTCCTGCAACCCCCACATATCTGCTTTGGGTGAGACTGCATCTACCTTGCAAGTGTTTCCGAAAGGGCCAGTAGCTAGGGCTTGTTGGTGCACTCTTGGAGCTAAACCCTGGGTCTACCCTGTGCCAACACAACCTCAAGATCAATCACATAGTTTAGGATTACAAAGAGACTTATAATTATGACCTTACCTACCTAGAAAGAGATAAAGAGAAAGGATTTATCTCCTGGTCAATATCTAACCTATGATTAATACCATGATCTTCTACGATCTCACAATCTAGATTTCTTCATAACAAAAATTTTAATCTATATCTCCTAGTGAAATCCTAACACATTTTTCAGCCACATTAATAACATGTGTGTAGTAAATTTCAATCACCAAATGATTTTATAACAACATTTTCAATGCATATTTTTGAAATATTTTTTGACATAAAACGATGTTGTTATCAATACGTTTGATGTATATTTTGATGTCTCTTTTTATCGATATTATGCTACTTGTTTCAACTTAATTATTAACCTAATTGTTGACCTTTATTGAAAACATAGGTAAAAAATAAGATCGAAAATAAATGTTCAAATGTACTTCATAAATAATTTTTACGTATATTTAAGACATAATAATAGTACCCTTTGTACAAGTTTTTGTCAAAAATAAGGCTTATGGTTTTAGTGATACCCTAATGTACCGTAGATATCCTAATCTACCCTACTCTAGGATAACACTACACTAGTGTAAACTACCCTATCTTACTTTCCTTGGAGACACTAACATAACATATCATAACCTTCCCTACTTTCATTGCATTATGTTGTCATTGATGTCAAAGGATTGATGTCAAAGAGTTGATGTCAAGTATTGTCATTGTATCATTGATGTATTTATTGTTGGATCATGTGATCATAAATGTAATTGATGTATGAGGGATAATGTCATAAGGTGTCGTAGTGATGTTTTTTCATGAGTTAATGTTCTAGATGAATTAATGTATAGATGGGTTGATGTAAATGTTGATTATTATTGTCTTATCATAGCTGATAGGAAGAAGTAAATGAATGAACTCCAAAGTGGTCCCCTTATGGTGAAATCCCTCACAGGAAGATTCTTTTTGAAGTCCAAATGGTTAAGTGGTTGAGTCATCCTAGAAGTATGGTTAGGGAACTCAAGTTTTTTTGAGAAATAATATTATGAAGATCAGTGAATTTGTCAGTAAGACTATTCTAGATGAATAGTGCTTGTCATGCCATTCTCGGTGATATGTGGAACGTCACATAACTCCTTACAGTTAGAGAGTTATGACCATTTGAAGTTGGAGAACCCTCATATGTTTTATAGAAGCCCTAAGAAGGTCAAAGAAGTTAAATTATTCTAGAAGCTCCTAGAATAAGTTAACTAGTCAAAGTGGTTAGTCATGGGTTAAATGGTTGCAACAATAAAATAAATTAATTGCAACTAGAAGTGGAGAAGTTATGATTTGTGGAGAAAGTAGTTATAAGTGGAAAAGTTGGTTAGAGTTGGTTAGATAAGGAAGCTACTTGGAGAATTATAAATAAGAGAGAAAGGGTCTTTTATAAGTGAATCTCTTGAGTATATTGAAGATCTATTATGGTGAAATATTCATTGCATGTACTCACCGATGCATCAAAAGTTTCATAAGTCTGAGGTTTTGATGGAGAAATTTTCGGTGCTTCAAAAACCCTAGTTTTCTGAAGTGGTACGAGGGATGCAATGAGCCAGGGAGTGTATGTATGCAAGATGAAAGAGAGAAGGGTGTGTATAGTTGAGAATAACATGAAAAATTGAGAAATTGATGTTGCCAAGTTCTTGAAGTCTGAAGCAAGTTCTAGATCAACATTCTACAGGTTCATATCTACTACAGAGGTCTGGTATGCATAAATATTGTATTGATGTTTAGAATTTATTGTGGTATGGTGAATGCTTGAGGCATTCTTTGTATAGTTGTAATTATGTCTGAATATGGTAGTTGGTTGGTTGAGTAGTTCAATTTTGTTCTGATTGAGAGATATCCATGATCCGTGTTTGTGTATGCATGAGGAGCATGCATAGGTTGTTGGATGGTATAGATGCATTTATGATTGGTTATGTCACAAGTTGGGAAATGACAAGAAGATTGCAGTGACATGTCACAAGTGGATGTGACAGAGGCAGAAAGGGTCTGAAGGGCCAAAAGGGTTGAATTTTCAGAAACCCTAGTTTCTGAAGATGTACGAAGGCTGATAGAAGGAAGATAGCATACATATGCATGGTGCATTATAGGAAGGGCACATACATACACATGTTGCACTATTGATAGGTCGTGTACCTTTTGGAAGACTTGGTTATGTCCACAAGAAGGGTCTTGTACTTGAGGATTGGATTTCTCACATCTCAGTTGGTGTTGAGAACTGCAAGCTGAGTCTTGCATTGAGAGTTGGTGCTCTTGTGGAGTTGTTTCTCTTTTTAGTTGATGTTGATAAACCCCAAGGATTGTAGTCCGTAATACAAAAAAAACTTATACATATATCTTGTGTTCCTTGTGTTCTTTATGTGATGGTTTATTGATGATGTTTTTTGATTACATACAAACAACTAGTTATAAATGAAAGTAATGAATATTGAGTAAATGGTGATTGTTAACAAAGGCGTTTTGTAAAAAAGTTGAAAAAGAGCCCTACATTGATTCAGTACCCCCTCTTAGTGTGGTCGGTGTATCCAACAACTTTATATTACCCCACCATGACATTAACCTAAGATATCCTAGCCTACCCAAAAAAATCCTAAACCACCTAAAAATAGCCTATCATGCCCTACCCTACATTATCATAAAGTATCCTAGCATACCCTAATGTCGGTTAACCTAACCTACACTAATTAAGCATATCCCTAATTTAGCAAGTGTAACCTAGTCAAGCCTTTCCTAACCAACTGTTGATTAACTAGCCTTAGCTTACCCTACTCTAGTCTACCCTAGCCTATCCTAACCTAAACTACACAAACTTAGCCTACCCTAACATAGCCTAACCTAGCCTAACCTAGCCTAAGTTACCCTACATTAACTAAACATGGCATATATTGGCCTACCTTGGCCTAATGTGGCCTACATTAACCTAACCTAGCTTATTCTATGCCAAACCTCCTATCGTAACCTACCCTAGCATAGCTTAACCTATCCTAAACTACCCTATGCTACCACACCTTAGCCTTATCCTATCATAGCCTAACTAAACCTATATTAGCTTAGTCTACCCTAACATAGACTAAATTATCCTTCTTTATCCTAGCCTAACATAGAGAATTAACTTAGACTACCCTAACCTAACTTGGCCTAACCTAACTTACCCTACCTTATCCTATCCTATCACCTACCCTAATATTCCCTATCCTATCCTAACCTAACCTAATGTAGCCTACCATAACATAAACTAAAACAACCTACCCTAACCTAGCCTAGCCTAACCTCGCCTAGCCTAACCTAACCTGGCCTACCTTAACCAACACTATGCTAAACTTGTCTAACCTAACCTAGCCTAGTCTATCCTAGATTACCTTACACTAACCTATCATTGCATACCCTAGCCTATCCTCACCTACACTAACCTTGCATAATATAGACTAACCTAGATTAACATGGCCTAACCTAGCCTAGCCTAACCTAACCCAGACTAATATATCCTACCATAACTAAGCCTAGCTTAACCTAGCCTCACCTAATCTAGCCTACCATAACCTAACTTAAGATATCCAAACCTACTTTAACCTACATTACGCTACCCTAAATTACCCTACTCTACGATACTCTAACCCACCCTACCCTATCTTACTCAAGACTAGACTATCCTAACTTAACTCTAGCACACCCTACTCTAAATTGGCCTAGACTATCCTATCATGCCCTATCCTAACCTAACCTATCCTAGTCTACCCTATCCAAACCTACCCTAACCAACTCTACCATAACTTAACTTAACCTAAACTATCCTAATAGATCCTACCCAACCCTAATGTTGCCTAGCCTAACCTACCCTACCCTAACTTAGCATATCCTAGCCTAGCCTAAGGAATATTAAGCAAGCCCATCCTACCTTATCCTACCTTACCCTATTTTATCCTACCTTAACACACCCTAGCATAAATTAACCTATCCTACCAAAATGTACCCTAGCCTATCCTAAAGTATCTTGCCTTAACTTAGTCTACCCTGCCCTACCTTACCTTAGCCTAACTTAGGCTATCATAGCCTTAGATAACCTATATTAGTATAATATAACCTACCACAATGTACCTTACGTTACCTAAATCTACCCTTACATAGCCTAACTTATCGTACCTTTCCCTACCTAACCTAACCTATCTACCTTAGCCTAGCCTAATCTATTCTACCTTACCCTAAACTACCCTTGTCTAGCCTACCATACCTTATCCTTATCTTATCCTAGCCTAGCCCACCTTAACCTAGTCCATCCTTGCTACCTTACCTTACCCTACCCTACCCTGTCCTCCTTAACCTTTTCTAACCTACCCTACCCTAACCTAAATTAACTTAGCTACCTTATGTTGGCCGAACCTAACCAATCCTACCTTAGCCTATTCCAACCTACCCTAGATTAACATATCCTAACTCAACCTAGCATAACCTACTTGAACTTGTCCTAGCCTTCTTTAAGGTATCCTACCTTACTTTAACCTAGCATGCTTTA
>JASDQU010350634.1:0-12207 GCA_032191745.1 Picea mariana
GTTCAATCTTGCAATATCATAATCTGTATAAGTATGTGCATAATAAAGACCCTAAGCTACCATGGAACCAAGTCATTACGAGTGAGACCTTCTGTGGTTTCAAACACCTTTAGTTTCTGTCTTTCATGGGTTTCAGTCTCGTATCAATGACTCTGCATGGCACCATCCTATCTTCTCTGCTTCAAATTTATTTAGGTATCAGTTATACCTAGTATACCAGATTCATCTTATGCTTCCAGGGAAATCAATTCATCCTCGGGTTTTCACTCCATGTACATATTTTTTTTATGGAGTGTGTAACCCACCACTCTGTGTGCATTTTTATAGTATTCAAACCTGCAATGGCTCATCAAATATAGATAATATCTTACTAAGTTAGAATTCACTTACTCTCTAGATATCTGGGTCACCGAGACCACTATGAACAAAATCATTGTTGGATAGACCATGACTATTGAAAATTCACAAGCACTTGTGGCAGACCTCATAGGCCTTTTCTGAGAATGTGGGTGCTTAATAAGCTTGGCCTTAAATTTCAACCCTGAACTTTATTAGTGCCGAGAAAACATCTATACTATACCGTTTATGCTTGATGTATAGTCTCTGTGGATATTTGGATCACAGGTTTGTCCCTTAGTTCTTCATTAACTGAGCTTGTTTGTGCATGTATCTACCAAGTTTCATCTTGACAATTCTATTTTTCATGGTGTTATCCTGGTAAGGGAGGAACTTTGTTAGGTTTCTTGCAAATTCTGGAAATTGTTTGGAAAATGAAGGTACTTGTTACATGTTGCTTATAACTGAAAATCCCTATTTGTCATCTGTAACAACATTTTTTTATGAACCCATATTAAATTTTCCAATATGAAGTTTTATTCCAACCTTTGGTGCTTCCTTTTGAAGAGACTTCGTTAATGTGTAAAGAATATTTGTTACGCTCTAGCTATGTCACATTGGATTCATATTCAATTGTATAACAGGGTTGATATTGTTCACCTCCATAGAGGATTACGTGTAGGCGATTGCTGGCGGTGGAGCATGATAACTGCTTCAAACTGTAAAGGAGTAGAGAACTCTAGAACCTTTCATGGAGACAGAGTTGAACATTTCATGCCGTGACTATTTCTTAGGGGCTCTATGAATGTAAGGGTTAAGACTGTAAAGTGCATTTTGTCATTCTAAAATTTCTCCAGGAACTCCTTGACCAATTACAATGAACTTTTTTCAACAGGAGGAACCGACAGTTTGGCCTTCCTTAACAGTTGGTTCTTCTAATAGTGTTGAATTGGGAATGGAGGGTGGATGAATTATAATTTATGGTAATTAGGTCTACCATTCATAACCTTAACTCATGTAATAAACCTGAGAAGGAGCTGCATTTAAAAGGATCTGTTTATTTATGATTTAAGTTTTATGCAGACAAAACCCAAATATACGTCAAATGTGATTCCATGGAAAAAAATGAATATTTGTATTATCAAAGAATTATTTAACATAAAATAACACATTAAATTGGCAATGGTGTATAAACTTTAATAATAGGCAAGTAAATTTAACATGATATTTAAACAATAACTTTAATGGGTAAAGAAATATCAAGTTCATAAAAGAGTTTTAGCTGATTCGTGGTAATTTTGTTTTGTCTTCTTGTATATGCGGCCATTGACAATACTGATACTTCAAAAGAAATAATCTATTTCCAATTTTGATGCCAAAATGATGACGACAATAAGTAGATGGGTAGTGGTTGTTCTGCTGCTGTGCTCTACACATTGTGAACATATTTCTTTATCTTATTTATGGTATTTTGTATGATGAATTTTTCGATGAACATATTTATTTATCTTCTTTATGTTATTCTCTAAGATGAATTTTTTATAAGCTTTAAAGTTTATGATATGAATATAACCTACGATCACAAAGGTATGGCAAGAGTCACTCACTAACAAATAAAATCACATAGAAAATAACACTTGCGAAAATTGAGTCATACTTGCATAAGGTAAACCACACTTGCTAAAAATAAATCACAGTGGCAGAAAGTAAACGACACTTGTGGAAAATAAATAAATCACACTGAGGGAAAGTAAATCTCACTTGTGTACAGTAAATCACACTTGCGAAAAGTAAATTTATGCTATCATCTAATGGTGACTTTCTCAAGTAGAATGATGATCTTGTCTTGTTTTAATAGTTACATGCTCATGCTTTCAATGTTAAATTACAAAACCAATAATATCAATCCCAAGTTGTTGAGGAATGAAGTTGTTACAAATCTAAGAGAAAGAAGAATGGAGTAAAACTGCAAGTGGAGTTGCAACAATGGAGTTGTAGCACAAAAGTTACACTGACGCGAGTTGCAACAATGAAGCTACAACAATGTGAGTTGCAGCAATGATGCTACAAAACTAAGGCTACAACAATGTGAATGGCAACAAAATGATTTGCACCAACATTTGTGATTACAAACTCACAGAAATCGAATCAACACTGAGTTGCAACTTAAGATTACAACACTCACAATATAAGGAAACTAAACATTAACTACACCTGAATTGCAATTAATCATTCTATAAAATCTGGAATTGTAGTAGATTAAGAAATGAAACAACTACAGAATTAAATGAATATAATTAAAATTCTAAATCCTACTCCTAATGTTGCAGGAAGTAACTTACTAAGGAGGGGGACCTACCCCCTTAGACAAGTCACTAGGCTACAAAATCATCATGAGTACTCAACACACCATCACATGAACAAGAGAAGAAAAATAATTATATTGCAGAAGTCTGAAATTTACAATTATAGTCGAATGTTATTGTCAGAATAATTCCCCCAAACTCTAGTGAAGTTGGGGTTCTTATACAGTACAATCGATGTCTAAAATAACACAAAGGGACTGATGGAAAAACATGAGAATTAGGTTGTTCTTCTGTGTACATTGATATTGCCGAATTTTAGTAAAGATTGGGCATGTGCTGACTTGGATCAACTGAGCAACCGTTGGTAAGCAAACTAGCTTCATTTTTTGTTTTCCACTTGCCTCCTCTCACTTTCCTATGTGAGGAATGTTCCTTGATTGTCGACTGTAATGTTGATTGATGTGTCAACAAACTTTGTACTCAGAGTTTCAACAACAAAGAGTGCAATTAGAGTTGTAGCAGTTGTATTGTGCGCAGAGTCACATCAATAAAGAGAAATTGCAACCACTTATAAGGAGTTGTAGTTATTGTTAGGGAACCACTGTAATTACTCCTATATAGTTGTGTTAGTGCATGAAAGTATCAGGTTTCGTAAGAAATATGTAAGAATAACATAAAAATGGCATATGGGGGAGGATTCATACCTTGATTAAAAGTGAGACAAAACTGGACAAGGAAGGTATCAGAAAGGAAATTATCAGTGGAAAATGGTAAGGAAAAATGTATTATATGGATGTTGAAAGTATGCCAATTTAGGCACTCGTCAATAAGATTGATAACTCAATGATGCACTATTTGGGTCCAAAGTTTGGCACCCAAATACATACAAACAAAACTAATTAAAATACAATAGCATGTAAAATGCGTGCACTCATAAAAAGTTACATCCAAAATACATAAAAGTATACATGATCTAAGGGCATGAAGGGATTTAATGTGAGCATTAATTCATGCTCGAAGAGATCCCAAACCTTCCTCAACATTTTCTCTCAAATATTCAACCATACCATTAGCTTGTGCATGTCACGACTAAATTTTGTGATGTTGGATCAAACATTTGAAGTTAAGATATGAACAATGTGATTTACAAAATGTTTTAATATAGAATTTTTGTTACGAACTTTGTTGTATAGTGCTTTGAGCACATTACTTCTACACATTGAAATTAGTCCATAAAATCATTTTGAATGGTCACCAGGGAAGAACTAATTCACTTGGAAGAATAGTTTTTGCATTCACTAAGCGTTTGGTGAAGTACTTAATCCATGTGATGATGTAAGTTATGTCGCTTCATCATGTTGCTAGTGAAATTAATATAATAAAATCATTTTGAATGGTAGTTGAGGAAAACTAAATACACTTGGAAGAATAGTTTTTGAATTCACTTGGAATTTGGTGATGTATTCAATCCAAGTGATGGTGTAATTTATGTTGCTTCATCATGTTTCCAGTGAAATTGATCCAATAAAATCATTTTGAATATCCATTGGGAAGAGCTAAATTCACCTAGAAGAATAAATTTTGGATTCACTTGGCATTTGGTCAAATACTAAATCCATTTGATGGTGTAATTTATGTCCCTTCATCATGTTTCTAGTGAAATTGATCCAATAAATCATTTTGAATAGGCATTGGGGAGGAACTAAATTTACTTGGAAGAATAGTTTTTTGGACTCACTTGGTATTAGGTGAAGTACTCAATCCATGTGATGGTATAATTTATGTCGCTTCATCATATTCTTAATGAAATTGATCCAATAAAATCATTTTAAATAGTCGTTGAGAAAGAACTAAATTCATTTCGAAGAATAATTTTTGGATTCACTTGGCATTTGGTCAATACTAAATCCATGTGATGGTGTAATTTATGTCCTCCATCATGTTTCTAGTGAAATCTATCCAATAAAATCATTTTGAATAATCATCAGGAAATATCTAAATTCACTTGGAAGAATAGTTTTTGTATTCACTTGGTATTAGGTGAAGTACCCAATCCATGTGATGGTGTAATTTATGTCTCTTTATCATGTTTCTAGTGAAATTGATCTAATTAAATCATTTTGAATAGCCATTGGGCAAGAACTAAATTCAATTGGAAGAATAGTTTTTGCATTCAATTGGGATAGGTGAAATACCCAATCCATATGACAGTGTAATTTATGTTGCTTCATCATGCTTGTAGTGAATTTGATCCAATAAAATCATTTAAAATAGTTATTAAAAAAGAATTGAATTCACTTAGAACAATAATTTTTGGATTCACTTGGCATTTGGTTAAACACTCAATCCATATGATGGTGTAATTTATGCTGCTTCATCATGTTGTTAGTGAAATTGATCCAATAAAATAATTTTGACTAGTCGTTAGAGAAGAAATAAATTCAGTTGGAAGAATATTTTTTGGATTCACTTGCCATTTCATCAAGTACTCCATCCATGTGATGGCATAATTCATGTTGTTTCATCATGTTGCTAGTGAAATTGCTCCAATAAAATCATTTTGAACAGTGCTTGGGGAAAATCCAAATTCATCGGGAATAATATTTTTTTGGATTCACTTGGAATTTGGTGAAGTACTCAACCCATGTGGTGGTGGAATTTATGCTTCTTCATCATGTTGCTAGTGAAATTGATCTAATAAAATCATTTTGAATAGTCATTGGGGAGGAAATAAATTCACTTGGAAGATAGTTTTTGGATTCACTTGACATTTAGGCAAGTACTCAATCCATGTCATGGTGTATTTTATGTCACTTCATCATGTTGTTAGTGGAATAGATCCAATAAAATCATTTTGAATAGTCATCGGGGAAGAACTAAATTCATTTGGAAGGATAATTTTTGGATTCATTTGGCATTTGGTCAAATACTCAATCCATATGATTGTGTAATTTATGTCGCTTAATCATGTTGTTTATAAAATTGATCTAATAAAATAATTTTGAATAATTATTGGAGAAAAGCTAAATACATTTGGAAGAATAGTTTTTGGATTCACTTGGCATTTGGTGAAGTACTCAATCCACGTGATGGTTTAATTTATGTCACTTCATCATGTTGCTAGTGAAATTGATCCAATAAAATTATTTTGAATAGTCTTTGAAAATAACTAAATTCATTTGGAAGAATAACTTTTGGATTCACTTGGCATTTGGTCAAATACTCAATCCATGTGATAATTTAATTTATGTCGCTTCATCATGTTGCTAGTGAAATAGATCTAATAAAATTACTTTGAATAATCATTGGAGAAGAACTAAATTCATTTGAAAGAATAATTTTGGGATTCACTTGGAATTTGGTCAAATACTCAATCCATATGATGGTGTAATTGATGTCACTTCATCATGTTGTTTGAAAAATTGATCCAATAAATTCATTTTGAATGGTCATTGGGGAAGAACTAAATTCACTTAGAAGAATAATTTTTGGATTCACATGGAATTTGGTCAAATAATCAATCCATGTGATAGTGTAATTACGTCAAAGGAGTTCTTTTACGAGGAGGGTTTCATTGAGCTTTTCATCGTCTATACGTAACCTATAAATGTATGACACGTATGTAATTCCACCTTACACATAATATTTCCCCTCCATCATAGTCTTTGTCCTTTCAACTACCCTCCTCCTGCCTTCCCTGTTGGTTTACACTAATTTCTCCACCAAATTGTTGCAAAATGTTGGTAGATTCGACCGTGAGAAGGGAGGATGACATGTTATTGTTGTCAATTTGATTGTGGCTTCAACCATTCAACTAAAACAGGGAAGGCATACTACTACTTTTGAGGGGAAGACCCATCATATGTTGAACCATTTATTTGAAATCAACATGATTTTCCCTCATAATCGTGATTGGATCCATGTTTCCCTTGCGGCCACCTCTTGCCGATTAAATTATTTATCACCAGAATGGATCTTCGATTAGTAGCAGATCTTGACAATGCTTCTATGGGTAGGGTTTGATTCCTCGAGCCATTGAATATGAAAAATCCATTCTTGTTGTTGCTTGTGGATGGAAATCGCTCCTTCTCGGAAGGAACATGTGGTGAACAACAAACTTGCTGCAAAAATATACTCATGATCATAGAGGAGGGGAGTCTGAGCAATGGTGAGCTCATGGATGGCCTTCACCTTGCTTTTCCTGAGATCTCTGACTTACAACAAGGTCATAGTGTATTCTGAGATATTTTCCTGAGTCTGAGCAATTTGTCATAGTGTATCTAGATGACATACTAATTTTCAGTAGGACAGAGGGAGAACACTTAAAACATTTGACAAAAATGATGAGAAGGTTGTAGAAAGAAAAATTGCTAATAAATATGAAGAAAATATCTTTTATGAAGATAGAACTCATATACTTGGGTCTTGTGATCTCTTCAAATGAATTGAAGATAGATCTAGAAAAGGTGAGAGCAATCAAAGAATGGCCATATCCAAGAAGCATATTTGAAGTAAGAAGTTTTCATGGGTTAGCAAGTTTTTATAGAAAGTTTATCAGAAATTTCAGTGGTATATGTACACCCATGTTGGACACTGTGAAGAAGAAACACAAGTATTTTAATTGGACAGAGGAAGATGAAAAAAGTTTCAAAGTGTTGAAGGACAAGATCACAGAACAACCAATTCTGGTCTTAAATGATTTTGGAAAAACATTTCAAGTGAGATGTGATGCAAGTGGAGTAGTTATTGGAGCAGTCTTGAGTCAGGATAATAGGCCAATTTATTATTTCAGTGAGAAGTTGAATGAAACCAAGAAGAAGTATTCCACATATGATAATTAATTTTATGCAGTGATTCAATATTTAAAGAAGTGGAGACACTATCTAATTCCTAAAGAATTTGTCTTGTACAATGCTAATCAAGCTTTGTAGTTTATTACTAGGGGGAAAAGTTGAATTAGAGACATGCTAAATGGGTAGAATTTATGCATACTTTTACTTTTGTTATTAAACATATTGTTGGAAATACTAGCAAAGTTGCATATGCTTTGAGTAGGAGGAGTTTAATTGTAGAGGAATTCCAGGTGGAGACCTTAGGGTTTGAACACCTCAAGGAAATGTATCGAGAAGATCCAGATTTTAATAAAGCTTATGAGGCATGTAAGAATAATTTGTTGGGATACAGAATCCCATGGACATAATATTTGAACCAGGATGTATTATTGTTCAAAGGGAGACAACTATGCATACCAAGATGCTCAATGAGAGATAACCTGCTGAAGGAGAAACACAGTGGAGGTTTAGCTGGACATTTTGGTCATGATAAGACATTTGTACATATGAGAAATTCATACTATTGGTCGAGCATGAGGGAATAGGTGAAAAAGTTTGTGAACAATTGTAGAATTTGTCAGTATGCAAAAGGGAGACAACAGAACACTGGTTTGTATCAGCCATCACCAATTCCAGAAAGGCCATGGGATGCAATCAGTATGGATTTTGTATTCAGATTGCCTAGAACCTAGAAAGGGAGTGATTCCATATTTTTTGTGGTGGAAATATTTTCAAAAATGGCACATTTCATACCATGCCATAAGACAAACAATGCTACACACATAGCCAATTTGTTTTCCAGAGAAGTGGTGAGACTACATGGATTTCCTAGGAGCATAGTCTTGGACAGAGACACAAAATTTGTAGGAGACTTTTGGAGAAATCTATGGAAGAGGCTGAGGACAAAATTGTCTTTTAGTTCAACATATAACCCTCAGAAAAATGTATAGACTGAAGTGGTAAACAAGATTATGGGAAACTTGTTAAGAAGTTTAGTCACTGAGCAAGGTCGCCAATGGGATCATATTTTGGCGCAAGAAGAATTTTCATTTAACAATTCAGTGAACAGGAGCAATGGAAAATGTCCATTTGAAATTGTGTATGGTATACAACCAAGAGGGATTACAGAGTTGAGAGATATGAATCAAGATGAATTTATAAGTGTTGGCGCAAAAGATTTTGCAACAGAAATGAAGAAACTCCATGACAGAGTTAGAGCAGTTACAGGACAACAACTAGAAATATAAGAACTGAGTTGATCAGAAGAGGAGAGAAGTTCAATTCAAAGTAGGAGATGAAGTTTTAGCTCATTTAAGGAAGGAAACGTTTCCAAGGGGAACATATAACAAGTTGAAGATGAAGAAGATAGGACCATGCAATATTCTCAGAAAATTTGCAGCCAATGCTTATGAAATTGGATTGCCAGACAATGTTGGGATATCACCGATATTCAATGTTGCAAACCTGTATCCTTACAAGAGATATGATGCAGGAGAATTAGATGATCAAAAATAAGTTCAGTGGGAAGAACAATTGCCCACAGCAGAAAAACCTCAAATGCAGAGAATCATAGAACATAGAGTTGGAAAGAAGACCAGGAGGAAGACATATCCTGAATACTTAGTGAAGTGGAAAGATCATCCAGTGGAGGACTCAAGTTGGGTTGCTGAACTTGATATTTTGAAGCATGGAAAAATAGTGCAGGAGCTCATGGATATGAGCCCATGAATATTTTAGCCAGAGGAGTATGATGCAGGAGAATATCCTTCAAAGTCAAAGAAACAATCATGGAGGCAGGGATATGACATCTCAACATGACATAATTTCAAATCAACATTTAACTCAGAAACATAACGAGTTGTTGAGATATTTTGGAAACAATGTTTTTTAATATATCTTGTTTGTAAAGTCTTATACGACTATAAGGAGTTGCAGATAGAGAGTGTCAGCTCTTATCTGGTAATAACTGATAGTTATTGTAATAGGACAAAGTAGGTAACCACTAGAACCTGATAGGATAGGTTGTAGACAAGACAGAGAAGAGCTCAAGGATCCACTCCTTAGATAGTTTTTTTTTGTTATTGTATTGTATGAGAGGGTAGAGCAGAGTAGAAGAGAGAGTAGCAGAGAGAGTAGAAGAAAGGTGCAGTGAAGAACTATAATATTATGTAATTTGTTTCATGAATGAATAGAACAAACATAATTATTCCAATTCCTTGGACAATGTTCATCTTTATGTGTGATTGAATGAATGCTATATTTTGTGTGTGCTCTAGTTCAATTCGTTTATGTATGACTGTTTATGGTTGATCATATGAATTTGTGATGAACTGGATAAGTTTCAATTTTTTCTCTTCTGAAACTCGTATGCAAGGTGTGCATATCATATGCAAGGAGTGCATTGGCGGAGTCTTGAATTGACTCAGAAGAGATCAAAAGGAACAACAGGAACTTAGACCAAGTGCAAGGAGTGCACAATGTCAAGGAGCAACTAACCATCGAAGAACCAGAACGGAGGAGCGCAAGGAGTGTAGGAAGAATTTATTTCGAAGAAATATTTTGATCTGAGTTTATCGATATCCCAAGAGCGCAAGGAGTGTATAGGAGATAAAATTTCTCAAAGGAATAAAGCTCTGGAGGGATAGAATCCCAAGAAGTGAAGATGAGACCTAAGATAGTCAGGTTTGCAAAAGGAAGTTCAAGGGCCAAAACCTCTGAACACTTACAAACTCTTCCAAGTTCGGAAGAAACCGAAAGCTCAGGAGGAGGAGTGACAACAGTCGTCGAATTTGTTGTTGGAAGAGGTATGGATCGTTATATCAATGTCCAGGAAAGCAGAAGTGAGAACAGAGGGGAAGAATAGATCCCAGCCATTGGATCTGAGCGCAGAGGATCGATAGTTGTCTGATCAAGGTAAAGTGCATGGGCCTAAACCCTTTGTGTGCATTTGAGAGTGGACTTGCCAAAGTCCCGAAGTCCCGAAGTGATTAGGGACCGTCCATCATCCAAAGGGACAGATGGTGCAATATCTACAACTTCAGAAATTTGTAGACAAGGAGGAGGTGAAATCGTCAAAGAGCCAAAGTAAATCCCAACAATTGATCACCATGAGGTACATGTCAATAGATCGAAGACTTCAGGTGAAAACACTCAGAAGGTGAGTGGACAGGAGTTGAAACTATTGAAGCTCGAATAGCGAAGTGAATCATAGCCGTCCGATTTAGGAGGACACGTGACAGAAATCCATTGTCTTCAAGTGAAAACACTCTGGGAGTGACGAGTGTGCAAGAGTTGAAATTTCAGAAGCCCGAAGAGCTGAAGCTAATTGTAGTCGTCGATCTGCAGGAGGCACGTGTCAATAGATCGTGAAGTCTGGATGAAACGCTTCGGGAAAAGGCGAGCGGGGAGAAGTTGAGAATTGAGATTTCCAAAGGCCAGAGAGCCGGAGTTCATCTAAGCCGTCTGTTTTCTAGGGACAGGTGTCATCATATCTCCCACTTCGGAAGATATCCATTCAGAGGAAGCAAGAGTTGATATTTGAAAACTCTGAAGCCCGAATTGCTGAAACAAATCACAACCGTTGGTTGAAAGGGACATGCGTCGATAAATCATGAAGATCTGAGAGAGTGTGCTCCAGAGAGAAGGAAGAAAAGGAGGCAAATTACAACCGTCATTCAGGAAGCACCGCCGAGATCATGAGATCAACGATCACATTGAATTGTGGGGATAGAAAGTGCTCAGGCTTTAAAAATTTGAGAGCATACCATAATCGAGACCATGATATTGAAAAAGGGACACGTGGCGATTGGTAGTGAATTGCGGGGAGAAAAGAAGTTTGGTCTCAAACCACTCCAGGTTGCACCCGCAATCACATGTTTACGTGAGGTCATAGCCCGAGGTCACATCCAGGAAGGGGCTAATGGAAAAGGAGCTAGCGCCTGAAACTTGAGGTTTTGGAAGCACAAAGGAAGAGGTTGTGGGTATCATAAGACCTGAACCAAAAGCCAAAAGGGCCTGTGTTTAACTACAAAGTGAGACCAAAAAGGTTTCAGAGAGCCGATTTGGCTCGAAGAATCAAAGATCCTTGACCGGGAGGTCGTGTAGCCTGAAGGAGAGTAGGGGAGCTACATCACTTTATATGGGGAAGGTTTCATTTTTATGTATCTTTATAGCAATAAAACCCAACATAAGTTTTTCTTTAATGATCATAAAAACATAATGCTGGAAAAAGCATGGTGATGAATGATAAATACTTTTTATTTTAGTTCTTATGTAATTTTTTATTTGATATATATCAAAAGAGGATGGTAAGGAGTGAAGGTGTTTTTATTATAAGGTTTCATTCTTATGAGTATTGGTATCTATAGGGCACTCAAAATGAGTGATTAAATCTAAGAAGCATCATGGCATCATTTATGTGCATACATATGTATACTAAAGATAGCATCTATGTTTTTCATGGAGTTTTGGGAGTATTCAAAAGTAGTGGTTGAATATATGAAGCATGCATGCACATATGTGGACCCAAGCTCACATTCGCTCAAACTACTGGTTGAATGTATGAATCATGTATTGCACCCCTTGTGTTTACATGTGGACCAAAGCTCATGCACATGTTCTCTCTTGAAAGAATTTTTTATGAACATATACATTTAACCTCCATATATGCCCCCCTTGCATCATAATAGGCTTGTCAAATGATATGTGTAGAAATATGGATAAAAGGATACATC
>JASDQU010350635.1:0-12207 GCA_032191745.1 Picea mariana
AATTTTACGCTAACAGTTACGCTAACAGAGTCATATCGCTAATTTTATACAGAGTCATATTGCTAATTTTACGCTAATTTTACGCTAACAGTTACACTAATTTTACGCTAACAGTTACACTAACAGTTACGCAAATACCTTGGCTCACGCTGCGTCCTCGGCTCGGCTCACGCTCACGCTGCTCCGCTCACGCTCACGCTGCTCCCCGCTCACGCTGCGTCCTCGGCTCAGCTCACGCTCACACTGATTCGGCTCACGCTGCTGCTCCCTCGACACAACCAAAAAAATTAGAAACCTTCAAAGGTGATGTGTGGCGATTATATAGAAACCTTTTTCGACCGAACAATATTTCGGCCGAACTATTATTCGGCCGAAACTTATTTCGGCCGAAAGATAGTTCGGCCGAAAATCTAACGCCGGAAAAAAAATATCCGTCCGACCAAGTTTTTACACGCAAATCGAGGGCCCCGTTATGGCTCCGGTCGATTTGATGTTTATTGTTTCGGCCGAACAATAGTTCGGCCGAAAATATTTTCTTTCGGCCGAAAAAGACACTTACTTCGGCCGAAAATTGGTTTTCCGAAATTTTGGAAACCAGATTGTCACGAAAGTGTAACCCACCTTCGTGATTCCACCCATTTGCAACACATTCAACAGGCCATCATCACCCTGCGACAACACAAGGTATACACCAATATGGAGAAATTCTCATTCGACATGTGGAGAATTCAATACTTAGGATATATCTTGGATGAACATGGGGTGCATGTGGACCCAGAGAAGATCTAATTCATTTGTGATTTCCCAGCCTTGATGACTTTGACAAAGCTATGCAACTTGTTAGGCCTTACCAACTTCTATTGAATGTTCATGTTGGGGTTCTATCATATCACTTGGAACTTAATTCAAGTGACCAAGGGTGTATCTAAAGCCACGTTTACCTGGGCAGAATCACAAAAAAAATCATTCCAAGATCTGAAGTAATGCCTCTTCTCTACACTAGTCCTCACGTTGTCAAACCTGCAACAACCATGAGATTGAGATAGATACCTTCGACTATGTTATTGATGTCATTTTCACTCAGCATGGACATCTGGTGGCCTATCATATAGAAACACTATCTTATTATGTCCCCAGATATCCCACCTACGACAAGGAATTGTGCTCCATTGTACAATATCTCCACCAATGGAATCATTACATTCTCAGGAAGGAGACCATCATCCACACTAATCAAAAGCCCCTATAGTTCATGAAAAATGTAGGGAAAGTTACAAAATGACTGCCACCAAAAGTGTTCCACCTACCTACAAAAATTACTCCTTAACATTAAATATAACAAGGGTAGCACCAACTAAGTTTCTAACTACCTCAGTTGACCTCCATTTTCAGCACTAACCACAATGCTCAACTCTTATATCCATGGGAACTATGATGGTCACAACTATATCACAATGATATTGAATTTGATGCCACATATAAAACACTGGGTGCAAGCACGCCATTTATATATTTTCATCTCCATGATATATTGTTATGTCATTAGGTCCATCTCTTTATTCCTTTAAGAGATCATGCAGATCTTCTTTGGGAAGCTCATTATAGTCGAGTGGCAGGGAAATTTGGTGTGGAAAATATAGCGATTATACTACAAAAGTAATTTTATTAATCGAAGATTCAACAAGATGTCAACAAGTATATAATATCATGCACTACTCATTTGCCTACTCCCAATAAGCATTTTCCACCTGATTACTTGATGAGCACCATTTAGGGGTCAATATTCTGAGCCACTCAATCATACCACTTTTCCCTTGAAATTACAACACTTTTCTACATGGTTGTTGGTTGTCCATTTACAACCTGTGATCAGGAAATGTTGGTCACTCCCTTCCCTCGTGCAATGGAACGACCGGGTCTGTTAATCCCTTTTTAGGATAGGTTTTGTGGGATGATATTCAATCACAAATTCTCTATGGTTTGACCTCATGAATCTTTTTATCTTGGGTATGGAAATCTTATCCAAATTTTCCTTTGATCTTATCTCTACTATCATGTAACTTAAGAGGGTCTCTCATGGAAAAGGGGGAGGAAAATGAGAAAGTAACCTTATGTTGGCAATTTAATCACAGAGCTTGGGCAAGGAACCTGGTTAGAGATTCAAATTGTGAGTTCTTTCATTTGATTAATATAAGATTTTCAATATGTTTCCCTCTGCTTGGATGTGAATGTAATTATTATATTTTCTCATAGAGAAATCAATGTTCTCATGTGTTATGATACATTGTTAGATATATTGTTAATTTATGCATGATCAATTGGATCTTGTGCAAGGTTTTTGTGTCTCTATGTGTGCAGAACTGAGCTAGTAAAGGAGAAATGTGTCTTCGTGGAATCTAGCAGCTAAGGAGTGTGCAGGGACAACCGTCAGAATCCAAGTAAACCTTCCATTTTAACAGATATTGTTCATATATAACTTAGATCTAAGAAACTCTATAGATCACATATCTATTATGTCTTAGGTCTAGGAAGAGCCTAAGGGAGGTAACTTTTGTTGGGTGAAAATATCCTATGGGAATCCATTTCTATGGATTACATGTTCATTCTACCTTCTACCAAACATTGTAATGACTGTGTATTTATGGTCATTGATCGATTTTCTAATATGGTCATCTTGGCATACTGCAATAAGAGTATCATCGTCAATACCACTGCTAATATCTTCTTTGAACATGTTTGGGTTCATTTTGGGTTGCCACAAACTATTATTTCAAATCATGATAGTTGATTCTTGAGTACATTTTTTTGTAGCTTGTGGTCATTGATGGACACCAAACTCATAAAATCCACTCCCTTCCACCCCAAACTAATGGACACATAGAGGTGGTCAATAGAATGATTGTGCATCTTCTAAGAATGTACAACTCCAAATATCTATGCATATGGGATGAAAACCTTCCTTATGTTCAACATAGCTACAAAAGATCCCTCCATGGATCTATTGGCCATAGCCCTTTTCAGGTGTGCTTGGGGTTCCAACCATTGGTTCCCATTGATCTAGTTATTTCCATTATATATTCATAGGAAGAGTCCTCCTATGCTCAGACCGAGGTAGATATAGTAGCCAAATTTGTTGAATAGATCCATCACATTCGACACTATGTTCATGATATCTTGTAGAAATCCAATGCCAAGTATAAGCAACGACATGACCAACATTCGGTTCCACACAAGTTTCAGGTTGGTGAGAAGGTATGGTTGCATTTGCAGAAATAGAACCTAATAGGCCCCCACAAGAAGATCAGACCACTCGGATATGGACCTTATACCATGAAGAAGGTTGTGGGTGACAATGATTTTGTATTGAGTATTCCCACATTCCTTGGCTTGCACCTAGTATTTAATGTGGAGCTGATACAACCATATTTTCCACCACTATTGGACACTTCAGAGGTGGTTGAGGATTTGGCCCCTATAGAACTCAATATTGACTACATTGAGAAATCTACAGTGGATTGAATCATGGACACCAGAACAAAGGGCACCCACCAGTAGAACATACAACTCTATCAAGTTGTCAAAGAAAGACAACTTCTTCACCAAGTAAAATGGCTCACCAAGATTCAAATTCAACAAAATTTTCCCCATATTATGAGGGAACTTGATGCAATGGGGACCATTACATCCTAAGGGCAGAGGAATGATCCAGTTGGAAATTGGTGGCCACCCACCTCTTTAAATGATTCAACATGGTTCTCCATCTTGGTATATGTAGTTTTTCAAGTCCTAAAATTCCAGGGTTGTTTTGAGGCCTTAAATTATGTTTTTTCGTCATTCAGGGGCCAAGGATGGCCATCGCCTACCTTGGTCTGAAAATAATTGTGCTTATCAATGATATATTTTCAATGAGATATTGTTCTTCCAAAATGGAGATTGTATGCAAAAGTTGCACACGCGAGAAGTTGGTGTATCAACTAACCACCTTGAGGCTTGCAAGCCTCTTGGCACTTTTCCTCCTAGGGTTAGGGTTTTGGACCATTCAGGTTCTTTCTTTATGTTAAAAGGACATTATTTTTTCATCTTGTAATATCTTTATATTAATGATCATAGACAACATCTCTTTATATTTAGAGATAAGCTACCACCATTCTAGCTAGTTTGTGTTCTAGAGTTTTTTGTTATTTTATTCATTAATAGAAGTTGGGTTTCATGGTATTATTGTTGTATCTGCTATATTTATATGTGTGTTTCATTTTTTCCCTATACATTCTAAATCATTAGTATAAGAGAAATATGCTCCTTCTTATTTATTGTTTTATGTAACCAATGAGGTCAGGGTTGGGTCTTGAGCTAGTTTCACTTGAGGAAAACCCCTCTCACCATCACAAACAACCTCCCATGATGGAATAAAGAGAGATAATGGAGTAGGAGATCCTTTCAAAATGTTTCTCAAGTCATTCCTTTCATTGCAGAGGAATGAGATGATGGACATATTTTCCCCATTTCTTCAACGATTGTCGATGTCGAGCGAGGAATCTTCAACAAGTAGCTATTTTGAAGAAGTGACACCCTTTAGTGTACAAGTTAACTTTGATATCCCTTTATTTGAAGGATATGTTTATGAAGATACTTTGGATAAATGGTTAAATATGTTGGAAGGTTATTACTATATTCAAAACTTTTTTGACACTAAAAAGATCACCTTCATGCTCCTTAAATCCCTTACCCATCATAATATCGGTTGTAAGGTTACTAGGAGAGACACAATGAAGATGAGTCTACAAAATACATGACAAGACCCTTTTGGACAGCCTTTGTTGATACCCTCAATGAATATTTATATCATATTGGAAACTATAATGACTAGTACACAAAATGGAAGACTCTGTGTCAAGTGAGGTACCATATGGTGTCAGAGGACACCAAAATATTCCATACCTTGAACTCAAATATAGGTGTAAGAGACTACAAGAGACACATATTTTTTATGTATGGAAATGTCCTACACAGGTACATCCAAACATATATGGATTTCTTAGACATCTCCTCACTGAGAGTTGCGTGTTGATATGCTGTAAAAATTGAGTAGAAATTTAAGTAACAGAATAACTGGGTATTAAAGTCTACAAATACACCACAAAAGAAGCATGGTATAGGTGGACCTAAATCATAGAACAAGGGACATACCAAGGAGGAAAAACCTTAATGAAACCATTCCAAGCAACATGAAAAGAAGGGTAATGAGAAGTGGAGGACACTGGAAAGTGGTGTGAGTTCCACAAATTCCCCGGGAACAACATTGATAAATATCGCTCGAAAAAATTATTGTTGGTCAAGCTTAAAAAAAAAGAGTCGGACCCTAACTCAGACTTTGATTCAAAATAGGATAAGGAAAATAAGATCATTGATGCAAAACCCAGTGTTACTATCACAACTAACAATATCCAACCAGACGAGTCAGATAAGCTTGAGAAGGGGCCGGTGCTTTTTCCACTCACAGACTTGGGTGAAGGGTACCCCATTACATTTCATTGTTGACAGTGGGAGCTAGAAGAAATTGATCTCAACCGAGAATATGAATATAATGAAGCTTATGACAATTCCACACTCTCAACCATACACCATCGGTTGGTTGATCTAGGGATGAGACCTTCACGCCAATCAACAGTGTTGCCTATCCTACAACATCAAGCCCTTCAAGGATGAGGTATTATGTGATGTTTCACCACTCAAATTTTTTTATATTATTTTAGGACAAACTTATATGTGGAAATTTCATGTTATTTTTTAGTCCTAGCCCCAGGGTGTCATTGTTACATTGGGAGGTCATCCCTATAGGGTACCATAGGTAGTCTCGACTATTGCAGTTTCATTGATCATGGTAAATTTGTGCCAAAAGGTAATCTCTCAAACTAAATTTTTTACCTCTTTATGGTTAAATCATAAGGTCAAGGAAAGTTTACAATGACTACCACATATTCAACACAGACTCTCTCTACACAATAGAAGTTGGTGGAAAAGGTTGTAGAGGATTATAGAGACATATTTACTTCACCCATAGGGGTACATCTATACTATTATTTCAAACATCCCATTGACTTGATACTTGGTTTTCCTTTACCCAATGTTCCAATATACATATGCTCCCTTCTAGAGAATGAGGAAACAATGTGTCAAATTCACGATCTTAAGAAAGGGAAACATTTGATTGGGATCCTCACTTTATGGGAGCCTAATTGTGTTGGTGCAGAAGAAGGACGCGACATGGAAACTCTATATTTATTATAGAGCATTGAACAAAATGTCAAGAATTGATACTCAATTCCCTGGATTGATGACCATCTTGATCAGCGTAAGGGTGTCAATTGCTTCAGTAAGATTGATATGAATTCAATCTACCACCATGTTCCAATAGAACCAACTAATGTATGGAAGACAAACTTTAAATATAAATCAGGCTTGTTTGAGTGGTTGGTCATTTCTTTTGGCTTAACTGATTCTCTAGTGAAATTCATGAGGATGATGGATGATATCATGCAGTCGTTTACAATTTTTTTTGTCATCATGTATTTTGAGGACATCCTCATCTTTAGCAAGACCTGGGTAGAACATTTTCAACACATTCAACAAGTCTTGAGAACTCTATGGAAACAAAATTTATACACCAATATAGAGAAATACTCTTTTGAAATGCAAAGAATTCAATACTTAAGATACATCATGGATGAACATGGTGTGCATGTGGACCTAACCAAGATCTAATTCATTAGCAATTGGCTAGCCCCAATGAATTTGAAAAATATCTACAGCTTCTTGGGCCTTTCCAACTTCTGCCAAAGGTTCATGTCGAGATTCTCTCATATATCTTGGTTGTTAAGTCAAGTAACCAATGGGGGAGATAAAGATAAGTTTTATTTTTCTCAATCATAGCAGACATAATTCTAGCATCTGAAATATCGCCTCTGCTCCACACCATTCCTCATGTTTCCAAACCTACAACAACCATTTGAGATTGAGACAGATTCCTTCCACTATGCTATCAATTCCTTCCTCACTCAGCAGGGACATCCAATGGCCTATCATAGTGAAACAATATCTAATTTTGTCCACATATATCCCATCCATAACAAGGAGATGTACTCCATTGCACAACCTTGATGCTAATGCAAGAATTACATTATCGGGAAGGATATCATCATCCACATTGATCACAAGCCCATGTTGTTCATGCAAACACAAGGAAACATACAAAATGACCAAAACCAAAAGTGGTCCACCTAAATGAAAAAATTCTTCTTGACCATTAAATACAAGAACGGTATCACCAACCAAGTTGTTGATTGCCTTAGTTGACCTCCAGTTGCAACACTAACCATAGTGCTCAACTCTTGTGGACATGATACCTATGGTTCATCGCATATACATCCCAATGACCCTAACTTTGGTTCCACATATCAAACATTGGGTGAAGGAACACTAGTTTTATATGTTCATCTTGAGGATGGACTATTATGTCATTTTTTCCATCTATGTGTTCCTTCAAGTGATCATGCAAAGATGATTTGGGAAGCTCATTACAGTCAGGTGGTAGGACACTTTGGAGTGGAAAGGATTATTGTGGTAATACAAAATTAGCTTTGTTGATTTAGGTTTAGACAAGATGTCAACAAGTATATCATATCATGCACTTTTTATTCCATTACCAAACCCACCATTAAAAAGAAGGGGTTGTACACTCGTCTTCCTACTTCTGATAGGCCCTCGGAGTCCATCTCCATGGATTACATGTTTGGTATACCTTCTACTAAACATGGTAATGATTGTGTATTTGTGTTCGTTGATTAGTTTTCTAAGATGGACATCTTGATTGTTGGATTACTAAGAGGGGGGGTGAATCAATAATAGAGCAATTTAATCCCTTTTAACCATATAATCCAAGTGTTATATCAATGAAGCATTATTATCCAATAACTGCAGAGGAAATAAGCAATGAACAAATGAACAATCATACACATACACAGTACACCAGTGTTTTACATGGAAACCCAAATAGGGAGAAAACCACAGAATGTTTTTTCTTATATGTCTTGAAGAATTACATTCATTGGAAGCACCAACTTCCTTTTTTTTCCAGCTGCAACTGGGAGGCTCCAACCCCCTAGTTTCTCAGGCTACAACCTGAGGGAAGCTCCAACTTCCCAATTCTCTGGCTACAACCAGAAGGAGGCTACAACCACCTATGTTCTCTGGCTACAACCGGAAGGTGGCTACAACCAC
Source organism: Picea mariana (assembly GCA_032191745.1). Classification (NCBI taxonomy): domain Eukaryota; kingdom Viridiplantae; phylum Streptophyta; class Pinopsida; order Pinales; family Pinaceae; genus Picea; species Picea mariana. Next base: position 8,278 of record JASDQU010350635.1, read on the forward strand.
CTATCCTTGCCCCGTCCTGCCACCCTGAAGTAGAAGTATAATGATGGAACCATTGTCACACTATCACTGTGAGATATACCGCTGTAAACCTGTACCAATAAATCTGAACCATGCATCAACCTATAATCAACCTGTACCATAAACAAGTGCATCAACCATGCACCAACCTGTAATCAACTTGTACCATAAACAAGTGCATCAACCATGCACCAACCTGTACCATAAACAAGTGCATCAACCATGCACCAACTTGTAATCAACCTGTACCATAAACAAGTGCATCAACCATGCACCAACCTGTAATCAACATGTACCATAAATAAGTGCATCAACCATGTACCAACCTGTAATCATCCTATACCATAAACAAGTGCACCNTAAACAAGTGCATCAACCATGCACCAACCTGTAATCAACATGTACCATAAATAAGTGCATCAACCATGTACCAACCTGTAATCAGCCTATACCATAAACAAGTGCACCCAACCATGTACCAAGTATGTACCAATCATGTGTCAACTACTCATCAACTATAAGTCATCAATATGTACCAACGTCATCAACTATACACCTCATGTATCTATGCTAACTCATCAACTACTTGTCTCAACCATGTACTCAACATGTACCACAACCAAAAGCCCTCATCAATTTCATCATCCAAATCTGATTTGTAGCTCTGTAATAGACCTAGTGTATATGATCACATTCCTAAAAACCTTCCTTAACTTTAAAAACAATAGACTATCATTTTCATCAAACTTTTCTTTAGTCTCACATCCCTAGTTTTGGATTAGTCAACAACCCTAACTTGAAGTAATCATAACTTTGAACCTGTAATGTATAAAGATCCGAAACTAATACACAATGTTCTTCAATTTGTTTTATGCAATTCCTCCAAGTGTCACTACTTGGAACCTCACATAAAAGGAGTTATAGCAAAAATGACATACCTTGTTGAATTCTGGTTTATTCTAGAGAGCGACCGTGTAGAGCATGCCCTGCAAAAAATATTTGATGAATTGATATGAAACTATTAAAAAACATACTACATATTGTACCCTAACCAAAACATTTTGTCTCACTAAATTTTGATCTGTTATGAAGAAGTTATGACGTTTTTACCCGAAACACCTGATTTTGACTAGTTTCAAGACTGACCACAAACCCTATTTTCCACGGAGTGTAACTCCCAAAATACAATGACCCACAAGATAAATTTGTTAGCACAGATACTTGGATATGTTTTCTCACTTGCATAGCAATTTTAGGATTTGAATCATTATAGAAAAAAAAATTATAGCGAAAATGGTGAGATGACCTGTAAATAACATACCTTAGAAAGCACCATCAAAAGAATTTATCCTTCCTTGCATTTCGGCCTTCTTTTCTTCACTTTCCTCAGAATTTCGGCTTAGATATCATTTTTTTACCTCAGAAACCTATATATATTCAATATGCTCAAGTATGTTTCGAATGAGAGAGCCTTGCCTCTTATTTATACTCTCCAAGTAGCTTCCTTAACAACATCTTCTAGGTCACTTGACCCACTTTCCTTATTTTAGGGTTGGGTCCACTTCTAATTTCTCCATTAAATTTATTATTGAAATAATTTATTTTGTATTCACTTTGAATTATAATACACTCATCACTTCACTTTATTATTTACCTTTTACAATCTCTTAAACCACTTTGATTACTTTGACCTTTTGGGGCTTCTAGATGACATATGAGGGTCCTCCAACTTCGTAAGGACATAACTCTCAAACCGTGAGGAGTTATGTGACATTCTACATACCAAAAGAAATGGCATGATATGTACTATCCATATAGAATGGTATTATCTGAAAATATATCATAACTCATACTGTTACCCATCAAACAAACTTGGGTCCATTACCCAAACCTGGGGTCTCCAACTTCTCATGGCCATAACTCTCTAACCGTGAGGAATTATGTGACGTTTCACATACCACCGGAAATGACATGACAAGAACTATCCATCTAGGATATTTCCCCTGACAAATTCACTTTCCTTCATCCCATTATTCCACAATTAAGCATGGGTTCTCTTACTCCACAAAGCGTCTTCTCATGAGGACTTTCACCATAAGGGGACCACTTTGGAGTTCATCCATATTTAATTCTTATAAACCATGAAAAAAAAATAATGAATCATCTTTACATCAAAAAATATTGGGTCCATTACCCAAACCTTTGTGCTACGGGGCTTTCTTCAAGGGTTGACATCAATGACAACCAACCTTAATCAACAATCTCCCTCTTTGGCATTGATGGCAACACTCTGATGCAATACTTAAATCATAACACTCATGCTCCCCCTAGAACCATGCCTTTTTCCTCTGCATCTGATAAATCTCTCCCCCTTTGTCATCAATGGCAAAGGTATCTTTCCATCCGGGGCTGCTCCCCCTCACAAACTATCCTCTTATGGTGCTTCCTCGTGTACATCTAAGACATATAACATAAGCATTCAAAAAGAATTCAAAAAGCATTCATTTTTGAAGTAAAAATAACTCCAATTCTTTGGCGAAGATATTCAAAGGCTTCCTGTGGAAGTGGTTTTGTAAAGATGTCTGCCACTTGTTCTTTTGTGCCCACATACTCAACTATGATGTTCTTTTCTGCAACCTGTTCCCGTAGAAAGTGATACTTGATTGGAATGTGCTTTGTCTTGGAGTGCATCACTGGGTTTTTTGAGATATGATGGCACTTGTATTATCACAATATATTTGAATGGGCTCATCATACTCAACCTGTATATCTGTCAAAGTTTGTTTCATCCAAAGAACCTATGTACAACATGTCGCTACTGCAATATACTCTGCCATGGTTGTAGATAGAGATATCGATGTTGTTTCTTGCTTAGCCATGATACCAAACACTCACCTAAGTAGAACGTTGCTCCACTAGTGCTTCGTCGGTCATCAATACAACCTGCCCAATCTGCATCTATGTAGGTAATAAGTGATAGATATTTTCCTTTTGGATACCATAATCCAAACTCTTTTTTTCCTTTGAGATATCTGAAGATCCTCTTTACTGCTAATACATGTGATTCCTTTGGTGCTGCTTGAAATCGTGCCACCTGTGCAACTGCCTGCATTACATCTGGTCTGGATGCTGTCACACATAGTAGGCTACCAATCATTGACCTATATTGCCTCTAATCTGTAGACTTTGAATCATCATCTTTGCTCAACTTACAACTAGTTTGCATGGGAGTGATAACTGGTTTGCAATCTTCCATTCCGAACATCTTTAGCATTTCTCTGATATACTTGGTTTGAGAAATAAAAATTCCTTGGTTGCTTTGACGTATCTGAAGTCCTAGAAAGAAGGATAGTTCTCCAAGTAACGACATTTCAAATTCATTCTACATGTCTTTTGCAAATTTCTGGCTTAACCTGTCATCATCACTACCAAAAATAATATCATCAACATAAACTTCAATTAATAAAATATTACCTTGACTTACCTTGATGTAGAGGTTGTTGTTTGCACTTCCTTTTCTAAACCCTGCCTGTTGCAGATACTTATCCAGTATGGAGTACCATGCTCTAGGAGCTTGTTTTAGACCATACAAGGCCTTCTTTAATTTACACACATAGTCTGTTTTCTTTGACAACTGAAATCCTTCTAGTTGTTCAATGTAGACTTCTTCTTCAAGTTCCCCATTCAGAAAAGATGATTTTACATCCATCTGATATACTTTAACATTTTTGGAGCATGCATAAGATAAAGGAAAATGGATTGCTTCCATTCTGGAAACTGGGGCAAATGTCTCTTCAAAGTTGATTCCTTCAGTCTATGCATATCCTTTACATACCAATCTAGCTTTGTTCCTTGTAACATGTCCATCTTCATTCAATTTATTCCTGAAAACCCATTTTGTGCCGATCACAT
>JASDQU010350642.1:1785-12206 GCA_032191745.1 Picea mariana
ACAAATTGGGAGAAAACAATGAAATGCTTTTTTCTTATATGTCTTGAAGAATTACATTCATTGGAAGCACCAACTTCCTTTGTTTTCCAGATGCAACTAGAAGGAGGCTCCAACCCCCTAGTTTCTCAGGCTACAACCTTAGGGAAGCTCCAACTCCGCAATTCTTTGGCTACAACCAGAAGGAGGCTACAACCCCTTATGTTCTCCAGTTACAACTGGAAGGTGGCTACAACCACCTATCCTTGCCCCGTCCTCCCACCCTAAAGTAGAAGTGGAATGATGGAACCACTGTCACACTATCACTGTGAGATATACTGCTGTAAACCTGTTCCAATAAATCTGAACCATGCATCAACCTGTACTTCAACCTGTAATCAACTTGTACCAGAAACAAGTGCATCAACCATGCACCAACCTGTACCAAACAAACTGTAATCAACCTGTACCATAAATAAGTGCATCCATCCATGTGCCAAGTATGTACCAATCATGTGTCAACTAATCATCAACTATGACTCATCAATATGTACCAACATCATCAACTATACACCTCATGTATGTGCCAATTCATCAACTACTTGTTTCAACCATGTACTCAACATGTACCTCAACTAAAAGCCCTCATCAATTTCATCATCCAAATCTGATTTGTAGCTCTATAATAGACCTAGTGTATATGATCACATTCCTGCAAACCTTCCTTAACTTTAACAACAAGAGACTAGCATTTTCATCAAACTTTTCTTTAGTCTCACATGCCTAGTTTTGGATTAGTCAACAACCCTAACTTGAAGTAATCATAACTTTGAACCTGTAATGTGTAAAGATATGAAACTGATATACAATGGTTTTTAGTTTCTTTTATGCAATTCCTCCAGGTTTCACTACTTGAAACCTCTCAGAAAATGAGTTATAGCAAAAATGACATACCTTGTTGAATTCTGTCTTTTTCTAGAGAGCGACCTTGTAGAGCATGCCCCACACGCAATATTAGTTGAATTGATATGAAACTATTACATAGCGTACTACCAAATATAACCTAAAAAATACATTTGGTCTCATTTAATTTGGATATGTTATGAAGAAGTTATGACATTTTTACCCAAAATACTTGTTTTTGACTAGTTCCAGGACTAGCCACAAACCCTATTTTCCATGGAGTGTAACTCCGAAAATACAATGAACCACAAGATGAATTTTTTACCACAGATACTTGGATATGTTTTCGCAATGGCATAGGAATTTCACGGTTTGAATCATTATATAAAAAAATTTATAGTGAAAATGGTAAGATGACATGTAAATAACATACCTTAGAAAGCACCATAAAAAGAATTTATCCTTCCTTGCATTTTGGCCTTCTTTTCTTCACCTTCCCTCATAATTTTGGCTTAGATATCCTTATTTACCTCAGACACCTATATATATTCAATATGCTCAAGTGTGATTAAAATGAGAGAGCCTAGCATCTTATTTATATTGTCCAAGTAGCTTCCTTAAAAACATCTTCTAGGTCACTTGACCCACTTTCCTTATTTTAGGGTTAACCCACTTCTAATTTATCCATTAAATTTATTATTGAAATAATTTATTTTGTATTCACTTTGAATTATAATACACTCATCACTTCACTTTATTATTTACCTTCTAAAATCCCTTAAACCACTTTGACTACTTTGACCTTTTGGGGCTTCTAGATGACATGTGAGGGTCCTCCAACTTCGTAAGGCCATAAATCAAAAACCATGAGGAGTTATATGACATTCCACATACCACCAGAAATGGAATGACAAGCACTATTCATCTAGGGTAGTTTACCAGACAAATTAACTGTCCTTCATCTCATTATTCCACAATTAAGCATGGGTTATCTTACTCCGCAAAGCGTCTTCCTGTGAGGGATTTCACCATAAGGGGACCACTTTGGAGTTCATCCATATTTACTTCTTATCGACCATGACAAAACAATAATGATTCATATTTACATCAAACAATATTGGGTCCATTACCCAAACCTTTGTGCTACGGGGATTTCTTCAAGGGTTGACATCAATGACAACCAACCTTAATCAACAAGATGGTGGTTGTGGGATGAAATCACACCTCAATCAGTTTTTGAATGACTGTTGGGAATATTGCCAAAACTTTCGAGATATGCCCCCTTCACCCCTCATTATAATTGATTGTTCTTCCCTTCAATAGCTTCTCCTCAAGGGGGTTCTAGCCCCATTGTTGAGTTTTTTTTGGGAGGCCCAGTGTTATTTGAGAGGAAGGAAAATAGGTCTATTAGGACACATGCATTTTATTTTAATCCCCCTCATGGATGATACAATCAACCATCTTACATTGTTACTTTATTTATGTATGATTTCCATCATTTGATTACATATAGTTTTAAAATACATTCTTGAGATAGTTTGCAAAGAATTGGTTCTATTATTTCTTCTCACCACCGCTTTCACACATCCACATATAGTCTAGAACCATAGGGGGACCACATCATCTCCGTCAATATCGATGTTTGAGGAACCTGCCCCCAATTTCGGTAGGTGTCTCCAATTTGGATGACACATCATTACAACTGTCACACACACACAAGTAAGTGCCATGAATCTGGGATTATCCTTACTTGGATCCACCTTGCTTGACACCAATACCCAGAACAATTCACCTACTAGTCCTCCACCACAAGGAGATGGAGCCCAACCTTCTTTGTAAGGAACAAACTTCCAATCTTCTTCACAAGGTACAAACTCCCAACCATCCTCACAAGGAACATCTTCTCAACCACATCATACCATGTTTGGTAGAACCCCATCCATGCCATACTTGGCATCTCTTAATATCCCATACTTGAATGAATTGACGAATGATCCTATATTACACGAACCCACTTGGCCAAATATTCCCACCAAGTTGCCTTCCGATATTCCCAAATTTGAAGGAAATCCCAAAGAAGACCCAACTAATCACATCATGTCTTTTCACTTGTGTTGTTGTTCCAATAGCATTATGGAATATTTTGTTCACCTACGATTGTTCCAAAGAATTCTCATTGGTCCTTTTTCCAAATGGTATGTGGATGAAAGGTCAGGTCCCACTCAACCTTTGAGTCTTTGAAAAAGCCTTCTCATCTTTATTCCAACTTCCGGTGCACCAAAAAACTAGTTTATTAATTCTATCTGAATTCAAACAAACTTCATCCATCCATATCGTTGATCATATTCATGAATGAATAAGAAGAAGAAGTATTTTCAAAGCAGATACCACCCCACAACAACGACTAGATTGGTTCCTCAAATCACTAGTCCCTCTCCTCACCAAAGATGTAGCCACCACTTTCCCTTAAAATGAAGACAAAGCTATCACTAATACCCAACATTTTGACTTGATTTAATCTCAATCAGGGTATCTTTATATAGTGTTAACCGATGCTCCTCACCCTTTACCATATGGTCAAGACAAACCTGGAGCATCACATGTTGTCGATGGGTTAATTGGGTCCATGGCCCAAACCCACCCACATGCTTAACTGATACCCATGTTTTGGGCCACTCAATACCAACCACCATATGGATGAAACCCATATTATCCTCCTCCGCCACCTCAACCAATATTCATTGCACCTCCCCCCACATAATGGGAACACATGTACTTGCACCCTACAACCTAGTGCATGTACCATACCCAGGCCCACCGTCAACCACATCATATCATACTAGCACTAGTGGGGGCCTCTCCACTTCATATAATCAATATATACCTCCCCAAAATAACCCATACTATCCCTTGCCTGGTCCTCCCCAACCGGTTTCTCCACCACATGAACAACAGAGGGGGGAGTAAATTTTATTCAACCTTCCCCTCTTCAACAAGTTCAAAAATTCGAACAATTGAACACATCCAACCTCCCTCATCAACCCAAAAACAATCAGAGAAAGGGAAAGAACAAAAACCAGGGCCAAGGGTGTAACCCCCAACAACCAAACCCCCCCCACCGGGGGGAACCAAACTCAGGATAACCAAAACCCCCAAGGGGGAAATAACAATGTCCAACCAAGACAAGGGAGAAAAAAATATCTTCAAACCAACTTCCCTTGTGCACTATGTGGTGAGTATGGTCATTATACTCATCATTTCCCCCAAATTGTTGAGTACAAATGGATGAAAGAATCAATGAATACCCAACAAAGCCTGCACCACAAGGACCCCCACAAATACCTCAAAACTATTTGCAACCTCAAACACCCACATTTATCCAAAACCCAATTCCCCATCAGGGAGTTATTAAAACCCAACAAGCAATGACACCCCCCCACCACATATGGGACAACATCCTAACTTGGGGCCACCTCAATATTGAAATTTCATCAATCGACCAATCCTCTTCACCATTGAAGAGTTAACCGTACTTCAAACAAGCAGTCGTCAATATGGCATGCCTCCCAAATTGAACCTAACCAAGCTGGATTGCTCCCCAATACCAGCTGGATAACCTTTGACCATTCCCCTTCCCAACACTGAGACCACCACTCAGATTCCTCGCATTCCATTGTGCATGAATGTAAACAAAACCCATGATAGGGTAGAAAACTCATACAACCTCATTGATGACTTGGCACAATCCGCTATAACCATGTCTATCTTGGAGGTCCTCCAAACTTGTCCATCCCAAAGGAAAACCTTGCTCTCAACCTTGGGGGTAGTCGACCCATCAGATACATGTATAATACCCTTTGAATTAGACAACAATGAACCACATTTACCATCGATTGGAAATTATATTATGTTGACCCAGGTTCTACTTTATGTTTCCAGAAAAACCCTGCAAACCATCAGCCCTTCTGGACACCAGAAGGCAACACTGCACATAGAGTGCATAATGGAGTCTCACCTGAGGTGGATTATGGGTGACTGCATGACCCAAATGCCTATAGTATTGGAAGGGAGGATGCTTTGGGGATGAAATACATTATTTCTACCTCAAAACATACTATATCTACTATATTATTATATCAACACATCATTATATCCAAATCTACCATTCTGTAATCAATTGCATTCGTTTAAGATTCATTATGTAGTAAATATCCTAACTATTCTACTATGCATTGTATTTTACTATTAACAGATTCATCCATTCATTCATAATAACTAAATACTTTCAAGAAATAAGACAAACATTGCACATAGAGACACAAATTTACCATGGTTCACCCCCGTGGGCTACGTCCACAAAGATATGGCTTTCTTTTCTCTTTTATTATTCTTCATAAAGATTTATAGCGCTACGCGCATTACAGTTGGTATAGTTGAGGTTGAAAATATTTCACTAAGCTCCATAGCTTGTGACCTTACCCTCAGTTACAATGGATATCTTTGTTTCAAAAAATCTCTTTCTCTATCTCAAAACTGACTTTAAGATCTTGAAATACTCTTGCAAAAACTCTTCCTCCAAACTTCTCTTTTAAATCATCTGCACTACAATATATTTATATTAAAAAAAGAAGTTAATTACCCATTACAACAATGACCAAAAACTTAACCCAATAACCCTAGGTGAATTAGGTTTGTCCACTTTCTAACTTCCTAAGTGGGGTTGGTCCATAATCCAACCGTTTTCCTCGTTGATCTGAACCTTTTTTCCTTTCTTTGACTTTCCTTCTTTCTCGATGTTGGTTTTCCCTATTTTCTGGCATGCATTCCTTTTCTGGTCCATTTCCTAACTGTCTTCATTAATTGTTGCGCTTTTCCCCAAAATGACCTATTCCAATAGGCCCCCAACACTCACCTATGGCTCATCCTGACCCACTCAGGTAGTGCATGCCTCTTGTACTAACTTCTCTAGCTCTTGGAACCTGCTTGAAATTTGTTCAGCCTGATATTTTAATTGAATGATCTTCTCTCCTACAGTCTCCACAGTCTATGTAATAATATGCTCCTTTAATAGTTCTCCACTCTCTAACCCAACTTGTTCAACTTGACCCTTTTTTGTGTCAATATCAGTCAACATTTGTTCTACGCCTTCCTGTAGTGGTTCCAACTATGCCTATCTTGACTGCTTTTCTGCTTGTATCATCTTCAACTTCGTCTTCAAATTCTTCATTTCTTTAGCACTCCTCAATATATCCGAGATTGTCATCGTTTTCTTATTTTTCTTTAGTTATTGCAATGCAATATTTATACCTTCTTCCTTACGTTCTAACTCCTCCAGTTTTCCATCCTCCTGCATTTTTTTCCATAATTGCATGCTCTTATTATACAACTCTGCGATTTTCTGAATTATCAGCGCAATGATTTCCATATGACCTATAGCCTCCTGCTTCCTTTGTGTTATTACTTATGGTGGAGTAGTAGGTACTAGGAGAGCCATCAACTCTGCAATGTTAGCTTTGTACGCCTCCCTATCTTTTTCTATTTTCTCAATTTTACCCTCTGTGGGTACGTTCTCTCCTTGCGTGTTGTCAGAAATAGTTTTCAATACTTCTTCCACTTGCTGCTATATTCTTTCAGTGTGATTCTTTTCTTCTTCCATATCGAATTTAACTTGATTTAGTGTCATCTCCTGTGTCTTTCTTACTTCGTTGGCCAATTGTAAACATGAAGCATCTGCACAGGCCCTCGACTAAATTTCCTACGCGACACTTATTTGAAGTTTGTATAGTTCTTTTGTTGGAATCTGGGGAAGTGCCAAGTCCAAATGATCTATGTATTTTAGTGGATTTTTCACTGTATCCTCATCTATCTATAAAATTCCTTGGGTGATACACAAATTTTCATTCCCCATAGCTATGATCTATACTGTCTCTTGTTCCGGAACTGTTCTCTCCTGAAAATTTTGTTGTTTTTGCACCTGATATGTTTTCTGCGTTGTAGTAAATTGCAATTGTTCTAGTGCATCCTTGACTTCCATAAATTTTGTTACTATCTCCTTCCTATGCTTGTCAACACCATACCACACCTCCACCGTGCGGTCTTGTACTTTCTCTGTGACTAACTCTGCATCATCCTTTTTTGAGTGTAAGTTGAGGAACTTCCATGTGCGCCTTCATTTTCTTACATTGGCTTGCTACCTACAATACTGTTCTTTTCATTGGTAGAGTCTATGTATACACGGTTGAAACTAGTATCTCTAAATTTGGGAGACTTTGTCTCTTGTTTCCTCTAGCATAGGAAAATTAGTATATTTATGTGCTCCTCCATCTGGTTCTACTGCATGCTCATTTTTTGAGCTGATGCCTTAGGGACAGTAGTTTTCTACCTTGGTTTTCTAGTGGTTGTGCTACCCCTAGTTTCTTTCACGTGCTCTATTTCTTTCCTTCCATTTTTTGTTGGGATGGTTGACTACTTTGAAGGAAAAACCTCTACTTGTTGTTTAGTTTTTGGAACCTTCTTTGAGATCACTATCACCTTCCATTCTTTATTCTAATCCTTCATGTCCCACTGCACTTATTCTTCTGTGATAGAATATCTCAACTGTAGTCATTCCTTATTACTATCCCTTTTAGCCTGGATCCACATATTATGTATGGAAGCCTGGAAATTTTCTATTCCTTGATTTTCTCTCACCACTTATGGTGGTATTCTCCATGTATTATCCAACTTATTTTGTATCCCATCATACACCATGGTGAAAATGGTATAAATTTCCTTCCTTTTCTTTAGATTCGAAGTATTCCATAGTGTTGTATATTTCATTGCACGACATTTCCCTAGCCTCTGGTAAAATCCACTATATTTTGGTTCTCCATAACCAAACAAAGCTATCAATATCATTAACCATGAATAATGAAATTTTTCTCCTAAATCATGTGCATCCTTGCAATCATCGAGAAGAAAATTTAGTAGATATGTATCCCAACTCAGTAGACTCCCCTTTGTAGACTACGTGACTTCTGCTATTACTCATGTAGGGGATTTCTCTTTGTGACATTTTCTCAAAAGTTTACATGCCATCATTTTTGTCGTGAATTTCGTTGCAGGGTCATTTATCTGTCTAATAACCATTCCCCCAAAACCTTTGTCAATACTGTATTTGTTCTTGATCTCATATGCCCAAGATTATTCTTTGGTTTTAAAATCCATTTACTATTCTATTTTTTCACCGTATGTTGTTAAACCTATTATTTTTGTAACTAATTATACATCTATGTATACAGGCCTCTCCATCCATAAGATGCCTCCATGTACCAATGCCAAAAGTTATTTGATACATGCATTTACATCTTTTCCTCTCCCAAAATGAGGAATCTCTAGCAGGTTCATGATCCCTATGTTATATAGTCCTGCAATTCACTATTTCAGCTCCAAAATGGGATCCCTTGATGGACCCTCTCCTCTACTCTCCATGTACACCTATTGTGAAAATGTAGGGAAATTCCCTGTGTCTGCCACATCATGATCAACATACTTCAGTTTGTTAACAGACCCTAACATTTCACCAACTACTTTGACTCCTTCAGGTATTTGTGGCAGTGATAGTGTTAATTCCTTTTGTTTGTTCGATGTTATTGGCACAACAAGTTTTTCCCTATTCTTCTTCTTTCCTGCCGATGGACCTATCATTTCTACCAGGTTCTCTTCCTCATCTTCTTCTATGTCTTATTTTTGTTGGTTTGTGATATCTTCCACCTACACTTGTTCCTCTATCTGCTAAATTGACTCTCCTACACGATTTTGTACTTGATCAGACTTTGTTCGTTCATCATCTTCCTCATTTGATTGTACCCGTGGTTGTGTTATTCCTACTCCAATTTTATACATGGTGTTTTTCTAAGTTCTAGGGTTTTGTGTTTCACCCCACGTGTCGACATCCATTTCCTCTGTCGCCCGAACCTACTCCTCTATAATCATGGGAGTAACTAGATCTATGAATGGATATGGAATTGTTTGCACATTCACCACTCCTTCCAGATGATTATTTACTCCATCGATTGATTTTTCTGGTGGCGAACTGGTGAAACTTTGTATTTTTCTTGCAATCCAACTGGGAGCTCCAAACTTTGGTGGTTCCATTCTGCTAAATTCTAAAAGGGTTGCTCTGATTCTTCAGTGAATACCTCAGATTCACCTAATCATACTGAGTTTTCTTCCTTAGCTCTCATTTTCAAAAAGTCACAATGAGGCTTAACCTTTCACCTTTTTTTTTTTTATAAGTTGTGCCATAAATGCTTTGTCGCATCGTACTTTTCTGATCACTTCCTTTTCCTTTTTCTAGTTGCTTTCTGTATCGATGCACTTCTTTTTCTGTCTAGTCACATTTCTCTGGTGTGTAGTATATTCAAGTTTCGTCTTACCAATTTTTATCTGTTGTGTGTTGTATCATTATATCTACATGTCTAACACTTATCCACCTACTAATTATTTTTATATTTTTCTTCTGTTTCCAATTTTTTCTTTCTTTTCTTATTTTCTTTACTATATACACTATGTACAATTGAATCTTCCTTCGCTGCAACTTCTAAGGGTTACTAGGTCGAATGTCCCTGTATAGTTTCAGTTGAATTCCATTAAGCAATCCTTAAATATCCTTGCTTGCTAGGTCCTGCAACTGCACAAGATCTCCATTTGTAACATATTTTATCTCATATGGTCCTAGACAATGCATCCTGAATTTTCCTGGGTGCAGTAAATATTTTCTATCATAGAGAATAACCAGATATCCTTCCTTAAAATTTTTCTTCTTAATGTGTCTATTATGCCAAGATTTGTATTTTTCTTTCTGTACTTCCTAATGGAAACCATCCATAATCCTTTCCTCTTCTAGTTCCATGAGTTGATACAATATTTATTGAGTCGTGCCTCATTCTTTCATGTTTGTAATGGCTCCAATGTGCATACTAGGTATCAAATATTCCAAAGGGGCTACTGCTTCCTAACCATACACTAATCTAGAAGGATTTTGCCTTGTAATTCAATTGCACATAGTTCTATAAGCCCACAATACTGCTAGTATCTTCAAGTCCCAACCATCCCTATTCACATTACAAATTTTCGTTAGGGCATTCTCCAAAATCTTATTAAATTCTTCCACTGTTCCATTCGCCTTAGGATGGTATGGAGTGATCTTATGATGGTGTATCTTACATTATTTATTAATTTCCTGAATGGTATTGTTGATAAAATGATTTTTCTGATCACTCATTAGAATTCTAGGGCATCCAAATCTTGTAATCACTTGTTCAAATAGAAAGTGAATTGTAGTTTCTGCACTACAATCTTGTACTAGTGTTGCTTCTGTTGTAGGAAAATCTGTCTGCGGACAAGTAGATCGACCTCTAAGGCTTGACCTTAACCCTAGACAGAAAAGTGCTTATCATGGACACTGAATTTCTTTTGAATCTATGTAAGCCTAATGCATGAGAAGGAAGAGTAACAGAAGTACCTTTTAACCGACGTTTGTCCCTGCACGCTCCGAGTTG
>JASDQU010350644.1:7392-19615 GCA_032191745.1 Picea mariana
AACATGAGCTACAAGGATAGCTACAACAACGTGTTTGTAATTTTGTTGAATGTCAACAATGGACATGAACTTGATAAGCTAAAAAAATCATAACAAGTTGGATCACCAACATAAGGGCATAATTGCTAATATGCGATACTCTCATATTAGTTGCAATAGTAAAGGTTGATGCATAGTTCGTCAGAGACTTGTATGGTATAGGTGGTTACAAGGCAAACAAGTCTATTTATAGAATAGAGCAGTGGCAGGTGGCCACAATAAGCTACAACAACATAATTTGTCTTCTAGTCTATGGAAAACAAGTGAGGAATGTCATTGCTCATCATGACATTGACAAACAAGTAGAATCTCCATTGGTGTACACTCTCAGGTATGAACTTGTATATATATTATTTGCATCATTTTCATAAGGGTACTTACAGGAGGAAGGAACCCTTGGTACAATCATGGACCCAGAGGGATATCAGTTCATTAAGAATAACAACACACTGGAAGTGAAGACTCCATGTTTGATTGTTTTAATTAGCTTTCCTCTAAGCTACATTTATAAGGTTGCTACATTACAAGAAGGTATTGTAGCTGTGACAACAATCCTTAATTTTTTTTGATTCTAGAGATGTACTCATGAATCTCCTCTAGGAGATATTCTTGTTTTGTTTCCTTTCATTTGTTTCCTTGTTCCAGACAAGTTAACAATAAAGGAAGATGTTTATCCTTCAATACTTCAGAAGGAATGACTTGACTCAGAGGGAGTCAAACTAATTGATAAGAAGGAAGAGACATTACCTTCTTCCCTTCAACAGTTCAGAGGTAGACAACCATTATTTCAGTTGATCCAGCTTCTCCAGTTGCTATCCTCAGAGATATTGTAGTAGGGAATAAAATGCATGTCTAAGCTCAACAAACTCTGCAAGGGGCAAAGGGACATGTAGCTAATGGAAGTGTTGAGAAATATAAAGCAAGATTTGTAGCCAGAAGACTCCCACAAACAAAGGGAGTTGTCTATGATGAGAAATTTGATCCAGTAGCCTGATACACTTCCATATGTACTAGCATCCATGAGTTGGAAACTACACCAGATGGATGTAAAGACAACCTTTCTCAATGGTGATATTGGGGAAGAAGTTTACATCGAGCAGCTAGAAGAATTCATGATATACAATGAGAGATCTCATGCGTACAAGTTGAAGAAATTCCTGTATGGACTAAAGCAGACACCTCATGCTTGGTATGATAAGATGGATGGATTCTTGATGAGTTTGGGTTTCAAAAATAGTGTTCTTCCTTTTGGAAGAGGTAAAGATCGCAAGTATTGTTTGCCATTAAAGAATGATACTCTTCATTCATTGATGTATCCCAATCTGGATGACCTGAATCTTCTACAAATGTCTCTAGATAACGAGTATCTGAAACTTGATCCAAAAGAGAAGAGGCTCACTGGAACTGTGAACGTGTTCGATGCTGATATGAAGGATCACCGACAAGACCACCAACTGCTTCTTGTGTTGAACAAACCCATCTAGGAAGCGATGGAACTGGTGTTGGTTTAGGTTCAAAGGACTCATCTGGAGGAAGGTGAGCCGACAGAGGTGGATTATAATCCTCACTATCATCATCGAAAGAACAAACCAAAATAGGAACAAAAGAAGGCACAAACGTTGAAGAGGGATCACAACACGAAGAAGGCACAACCACTGAATTAGGCTCGTAGGCCAAGATATTTTCATCAAATTTGACATCTCTTCTAAGAATAATTTCATTACAATGTGGTTGAAGAAGTCTATAACCTTTGACATCTTCAGAATAACCAACAAATATACACTTCTCACTTTTAGGATGCAATGCTTTCCTTTTCTCATTAGGAATGTGAGCCCATGCTATACTTCCAAATACACGGAAGTGACTTACATCTGGTTTAATTTTAATCCAATCTTCTTTCGGTGTTATATTTTTAAGAGCCTTTTTGGGAGTGCGATTGACTATGTAATTTGCATAGTTGATTTCTTCTGCCCAATACTTTAGACTTAATCCCTTATATTGGATCATACAATTAGCCATTTCTTTTAATGTGCGGTTCTTTCTCTCAGCAACACCATTTTGTTGTGGTGTATATGGAACAATGTGTTTCATTTGGATGCCCTATGTAGTGTAGTAACTTGTAAAATTATTGTTCACATATTCGCCTCCATTATCTGTTCTTAACCTTTGAATTTGATGTCCAAATTGCTTTTTTACAAGGGCCTCGTAGGCCAAAAACTTGTCAAAAACTTCGCTCTTAAGTTTTAAGAAGTAAGCCCAAGTACGTCTGGAAAACTCATCAATGAAAGTTAAGAAATACTTGCACCCAGAAAAGGAAGGAGAAGAAAGTGGACCACACAAATCATTGTGAACAAGTTGCAAAGGGCTTGAGGCATGCCAAGAGGCACGTTTTTCAAAACTGTCCCAATGATGTTTTCCGGGAACACAATCTACACAAACACCATCTTTGCATGAAACAAGAGGAAGACCAATCACCATCTGTTGATTACATAGTTTCTACAATGAGCAATAGTTGAGATGAACAAACTGCTCATGCCAAAGTTTGCTCAAGTCATCGCTATGAGCAACAAAAACTGATGAAAAAGATGATGACCCAAAGGTTTCAAACTTGTACAACCTGGTAATATCATCAAAAATTCCAGTTGCAAGAACATGCTTAGGATATTTTAGATCATTGATTACAACTTGGTGAGGTGAAAAATCTATGGTTTTACCTTCACCTGAATGAGTGATTTGATAGACTAATAGAAGGTTACAAGAAAGACTTGGAACACATAATACATCATTGAAATGACCATTATCTACTTGAACTGTTCCATATCCTACAACACTAAGAGATCTATCATCACCAACAAATATTTTCTTGGTGTTACATTAATTTAGAGTAGAAAATATGGCTTTATCCTTAGCCATATGATAAGATGCTCCTGAAATAATAAGCCACTCATCAGAAGAAGAAGTAGAAGTTGTGTTGAAGGAGAAACTAGAAGCGGAAAGTGCATGTCCATAAGAAGAAGAAGAAGTAGAATCAATACTGATGTTGTGCTTCTTCATCGTTGCTCCTAAAGCTTCTATCTTCTTGAAACATTTAGACTCATCATGGCCATCTTTATCACAAAGTTGCAATGTCTGTCAGTCTTCTTATTTTTATATTTTTCTCATTTGTCACCATTAAGAGCTAAAGCTATCCGAGCGGGTTTGGGACCCTTATTTTGCTTGTTGTTGTAGCGAGGATGTTGCTTCTTGGGATACTTGGGTTTATCTTTCTGTTGGGAAACTAAGGCTTTGTTGGAGGTACCTGCAGTGTTGATCACTCCAAGTTGTACAAGATTATCTTCCTCTCTAATCAAAGCAACACAAAAGGACTCAAGAGTGGGTTTTTGATAAGCTTTCCCTAGAGCCTCTCTCATGGAATAAAAGGTAGATACAAACATAGAATATGCACTACCTAGCTTAGAAAGAATAAGATAGATTCAATGCTCTTCCTCCATTGTTATCTTACATTCTTCACATAAAATTATGAGTGTTTTAAACTTAGATAGATAGTCTCCAAGGCAAGAAAAATCACTTGGAATCAAGGTCAGTACTTGATTTTCTAACTGTTGTGTTCGAATAATATTGAGTTTACCAAACACAGATTCAATCTTTTCCCAAGCTTCTTCGGGGTCATCAATTTCTTTAAGGTGGAACCTCAAATAGGGAGAGATGTACATTCCGATTAGTCCACGTGATTCGTCACTCCTATTATGCCATTTGGATTTATTATCATCATCAGTGGGTTCTTTTTCCTTTCCCAAGGTAATCCGGCACAAGCCTTTACTTCTTAATAAATCTTCCATATGAGATTTCCATTGGAAGTAGTTGGTGTTGGTAAGCAACACATTACTTGTAGAAACCATATTAAATATGCAGACAATATGGATTTAAAAACTGAAAATGATGATCTGGATGGAAAGAGCTCGAAAAATTATGCGGTTTAAAAAAAATGGCACAGAAAACGGACTTCAGATGTGAGAGTTATGCCCTCTTAAAAAAAGACATAAATGGTAACCAAATGACCATGTGATAGTGTAAATTTCTTTATGAAGTGACCCACTTTTATAAAGAGAAGTGGAGATCACTTTTACAATGAAGTTACTTTATAACAGAAAAGCTGCATGCAAAATAAATAACTCTAAAATAAAATATTAAAGCTACTTATAATGATTTACTTTTATACTTGAAGTGAAATACACTTTACAATTTTAGCATGAACTTTTTCAAAAAAGTAACAAAAGAGAGACTTGAACTCAAGACCTCTTACTTAATAAGACAAGTTTTAACCAAATGGTCTATAAAAATATATTGTTATGTTTAGAAGGAGGATTGTTTTTGTTGTTGTTGTTGTCGTCGGCCTTAGAGAGCGTGCTAAAAAAAACTCTTTTCACACAAGAATTTTTTTTTCTTCTTAATGACAACAAGGGTTAGATCTCGGTTAGCTTACCCGAAATATGCACCTTTTCCTATCTGTTTTTGATTTTCCGAGATAGCACAGGGCGCGGGGCAAAGAGAGCACACAGATCTAAAAGAGTAGCAACTCGGAAATAAATAATACAAAACTGAAATAAAACCAAAATACTACTCTGCAAAAATTTAAAAAATGCGTATTCAAGCTTTATACCTCCGGATCTGAATATAATGGTCGTATCTTGGGCAAACAAAAACCTTTTTGAGTGAAATGAAAAGTGTTCCTGAATGAAATGAGTGCTCTGGACGCAATGGAACAATCCTCTTAGCCTAGAAATGTATGGAAATGACAGAAAATGGAGATGAGGAAACTCGGCTTCACGATCTCGATCTACAACAAGAGAAGGTCTTCAAACATACTCTGATACCATGTTCGACAACACAGGTATTCCAACAGAGGACGAACACCTTCAGTAACCACTCACATAACCAGATCAAAGATCAACACATTGATGTTTTCATGTGGTAAAACCCCTATGAGGAAACATCCACGACCCTAGCCAACACAACCATTTGGAGTAGTTTATTAATGCAAAAGAAAAAGATCACAGAGAGATTTTACAAGAGAGTTTCTCACAATCGATCATCGAAAAATGAACCTCCATGCTATTTAAATAGAGATCATGGACCAATCAGGTGTTAAGCCATAGATCAATGAATATTAAGATCGATGAGAGTATGAACCGTCAGATCACTCTATGTCGGGAACATATTGTGACCGTCGGATTTCCTAACTACAAATGCATACTAAAGAAACACACTGAGGAACACACTTTTACCCAATGGCACATTAGACCAAGTAGATCTTAACTAACTCCTAAGTGTCTAAATATCCTAATTGTACGGATGACACATGGTAGTCTATATAGTGACGTGGCTCAATGACAGGATGACACGTGGTTGTACGAATGATAACTGGGTTGTACGGATGCATACGTGGCAGGGTGAATGTGTAGTATGGATGTGACACGTGGCAGGTACGATAGTGCGACACGTGGTAGGTATGGTGGTGATGTGGCAGTGATGACTAGGCAGCTGACTATGTCGTTGACTAGACTAGTATGAACCAATCACAAGGCGACACGTGGCCCAATCAGAGGGTGCCATGTGGCACCCTGAATTTTTCCTATGTCAGCTAAAAAGTTGTTATAACGTTTCAGGGATTCGAACCCCCAACCTCCATGGGTGCCAACGACTTAACACCAAGGCACTAACCAACCCAGCTACACGTGTTGCTTGGTTTGTAATCGACGCATTTTGTATATGTGTTGAGGGTGGTGTGTGGTTCGGGATAAGCCCTGGTTGATAGGGGCCAACCTCGACTGACCAGGGGTTGGTGACTAGGGCTTACAACCATATGGGGTAGGTGGAAGTGTTAGGGTGTGGCCATATGGGCCAATGCCACAGGACGAGGAGACTATACCGGAAGGGCTAACGCACTAGCAACAACCCTTGGCCACATGGCAAGGTGCATATGTCCAGGAGCCCAAAATTTGGGGGGTTGCACCCAGATTTTTGCCCAATTTTGGGTTTTAAAACTATATTGTATAATTTTATTTGATTTTAAGCCTGTTTTTGGGAGATTTTGTCCATTATTGGAGGATCTGGAGCCCTTTTTGAGGTCAGATCTTGGGAGGAAGTTGGGAGGTTGTTTCCAACTTCAAATCTATACAAACCATAGGTTCTTGGAAGCCTTAGACAGGTTCAAAGAAGGATAAATGTTGAGGAATTTGACAGTCAAAGCCATTTTTATGTAGGGAAGCCATTGAGAAGAGGAACTTTGTGGGCCAATTCCGGGAGCTTCATTCAACTGTTTTCATTTCCGTCAGTTGTGTTGGGTTCTTGAGGTCTAGAAGAACACAACCAAACTAGTTTTTAATCCATTTGACACTTTTCATATATACTTTTGAATATTTGAAGAGAAATAAGAAAGCCTCACCCATTGAGACAAAATCCCAGAGACATAGGTGATATTGCTAAACTCCATTAACAATTTTGTTGTCATGGTTTTCTGATTATTTATGCTTACTTTCAGATCTTCATATCTTATTATGGCTGCCATGTTATATCTTTAATTATTCCTCTTTCTTCAAATTCCTAAATGGTTAATGAACTCATTCTTTAAAACTTAACCATAGTCTTTAAAAGATCTTTTCGGATCAGTGCCAATTGTCATACACAGAACATGGCTTCCACCGCTTGGGTTATTTACTCACTCGAGGGTCAACTGGCATCTTCAGGTGGCGTTCATTTGGAGCCATCAACGAATAATGTGGTTGATTATAGTGTCATTATAGAACTATTACATGATGCCATTTCACATGGTGTTCGATCTTTAGAGGTTTGTCTGAACTCCCAGTTAGTCGCATGTAAGTTAAACATTAGTTACCATGTGCGAGACCCTACTCTACTTCACCGATTCCTACGGGTATGACTTTTGGAACAATACTTTGATTTTATTACTTATAATCACATATCTATAAATTCTAATTATGCATCTGATGCATATGTTAATTATGTTTTAGATTGGAATTTATCACATAAATAAAGTAAAGAAAACACATTCATCCATGTACACATTGTAACATATATAAGTAAAKCCAAGGAACACAATTTATATTTCATCTCTTCAAAAAATATGGTGTCATAGTACAAAATGGGGCTCACACCCTCAAAATACWTATATGTCYGGTATATATATGACCATGGAATCTRTGCATGTGGYRCCATATGCGTATCATGATAGCACAGTACRGAGTTTGTGAGACTCTGGAAGAGTCACACCCACGCATGGGGCACACCCACCACCTTCCACTTCATAGCCTTTGACATATCCTCCACCTGAACCATAGGAATCCTATGTGTCAAATGAGACAGGTTCCCCTGCACATTTTGTATCACTCTCTCTGCATCTGCTACCACCTGCTCGTTTCCCCGGTTCCTCCACCGATGTCATGGGAATCCATCTGGTTGTCGTGAACCCACATCTACATAAAAAAGTAATTGTTAATACTTGATACCATACAAAAATATTTTCATTTTTTATTCTTTTTGAAAAAACATAAAAAAATGGAATATATAAAACTTTTCTTACCAATATCACCATAGGCAGATCCTGGTGGAAAATGCATATCTAGATCCCCTCTGTATTCGATTCAAGCATAAGGGTAGTCATCTATGGCTATCACTTGTTGATGCCACCAGAAAAAGAACTCATCGTTGTAGGGGGTTGGCACCCTACCACCTCCTAACTGCCTCATCACGTTGGTCCACTGTGGCATGGCTAGATCATGCGGTCCGTGTTGAATGATCTATACTCTAGGGCTCAAGCCTGGAACCCTATCAAAGAAAAAACTACACAAGATGGATGCAAACCCAAAGTTTCTCTTTCACCTTGGTTTGCAATCCGTCAGTTGGCTCTTCATGTTAGCTAGCAGTGAGGTACACCAGTCATAAACCGTTGGTCATAAATAATCCACCGAGTAAAACATGAGTGGCCTTGATGCCTGGTGCAATGAGGCTGACCCTGATATCCGTGTAAGAACAAGAAATACAATCTTCAAACTGAGGTTCTTGATTGCCCCGATGGGGAGTTGGCTCCCTACTTTATCTATTCCTGCAACATGGTGGGTGGAAATGTAATCCTATATGTTCATATCTCCCCTAGCCCCCCGGGCCTTGAGATTCACCACCTCTCCGAGACAAGACTATCATGTGATAAAATAGATGTCATCTACTGCAATCCTCAATTGTTTCCCATTGAGATTGAATGCCTATGTCTCAAGATCCCAAAAGTTTACTAGCATTTGGAGTAACTTCACTTGAGCCCTCATTCCTTTGAGAGCCCAAAATTTATAAATGCCACATGGTTTTAGAGCTAGTTGGGCCCCCACATATCTTTCCACTGCTACATCTACCTCCTCATGCTTCCTCTCTCTCCATTCAAGCACCATCCTGCCAAAATAAATCCTATTTTTGAGTTAAAATTCATTAAAACATTGTTCGCGGACTTATATGTGGGATATAATGTTAACAATCACGTGTAGGGATACATATACGCGAGAATATTTGCTTTTCCCATGTACATGTCTCCATATACGTGACTCGATGAACTATAGCTTGTGTACACCCAAACTTATATGTTGTGCCCTCTAAAAATCACAAAATGAGGACTTAATTGACTCAAAAGTGGGTTTTTAACTTTATTGTATGATTTTTAGTGATTTTTCAACTAGTTTTGAGAGATTTTGGCCATTTTTGGAGGATGTGAAGCCCTTTTTGAGGCTACATCTTGGGAGGAATATGAGAGGATGTTATCAACTTAAATAAAACTAAAAACTATACTAATTTAATTTAATGAAAAATATATAAAAACAAAAACAAAATAAAGCTATACTAATAGGAATTAAAAAAACTAATATTTAGTGTAAAACTAAAAATTATACTAATTTAATTTAATTTAATTTAATGAAAAATATATTAAAACAAAAATAAAATAAATCTATAATAGGAATTAAAAAAAAAACTAATATTTAGATTCTTAAAAGATTGAAAACAGATTAATATTTAGATTATTAAAAGATTTGGATTTTTAATAAAATAATGTTAATTTTCAAATATAAATATAATCTATTTTCTTTATTGAATTCCGGTGAAATGTTCTTTTCTAGTATGTATTTTTATTTTTTAAACAAATATTATGTAAACAAATTTTAAATTTTGCTTGATTGTGCATAGTAGAATAAAAGTATTTTATCTTAACTTATTTTTTTTAGATTTGAATTTGTTGATCTCTTAAGATGAAGTACAAGTTCTTAATCATTAATCATTGTAATACAAATATTGAGGATTAACAATTTTAATTAATAATTATGGAAAAACTTATATTTTACATTATTATAATTATTCCAATTTCTATTATTATTTAAATTTCTTAAAAATATAAAATGCAAAACATAAATTTAATAAACATATTTCATAAATCTAATAAACATATTTCAATTATATATATATATATATTTCTTAAAAAAGTGAAAATGCAAAGCATAAATCATATATATATTCTTTTTGTGTTGGATTTTTAATCAAATTATTCATTTATTACTCCAAACCATTTGTATTTAGTGTTATTTGTACACATTCCAAAAAAACATAATTTATATATTGAAGTTTATGTTTTGAAAGTAATTGTATGTTAGAGAGAGAAAAACATAATTTATATATTAAAGTTTATGTTTTAAAAGTCATTGCATGTTATAGAGAAGTTTTACTTGTACATATTCCAAATTTTGTGAAGGTTTATATATATATATATTTTTTTGGTTAATTTGAAATAAGGTGAGTTCTTTGTCATTGATTTTTTTTTTTAAGTAGTTAGAAAT
Organism: Picea mariana; assembly: GCA_032191745.1. Lineage (NCBI taxonomy): Eukaryota > Viridiplantae > Streptophyta > Pinopsida > Pinales > Pinaceae > Picea > Picea mariana. The sequence continues at coordinate 17,319 of JASDQU010350644.1, forward strand.
GTTAGTTATTTGGAGACAAACATTTCAATGTCCTAAACTCACACTTTAACTCATTGAAATTGACATGACACAAATTATTATATATATTTTTAATTAATTTATTGGTTTTGTGTATTTTAATTTTGGAATATTTTTCATATATAATTTAATATTTTATGTGAAGGTATATATATATATATATATACTAATTTATTGGTTTTGTATATTTTAATTTTGGAATATTTTTCATATATAATTTAATATTTTATGTGAAGGTAATTTTTTAAATTTTATTTAATATTAATGTGAAATGAGATGAAGTCTTTGTTGATTCAAAATTATCTTCTCTTTTTAAATTTACCATATAATTATATTTTAAAGTTGTTTTGTTGATTTTGTTTTGGAATATTTTTGATATATAATTTAGTATTTATCTTTAATTAAGTATATTAAATTATTTTTTTATACAATTATTTTTAATATATTATAATTAAGATTAATATTTTATAAACTATAATTTTGAAATAATTTCATAAATTTAAATCAATATAATGTGTATATTTAAATTTTTTAAAATAATTTTTATTTTTCTAATTTTGTTTTTATGTGTGATTATTATTATAGCTAAAACAATGAAATATTAATAAATTTAAATGATGATGATGATAATTAACGTCCACTAAAATTTAATTGGTCTATAAATTTTATTTTTATGTTGGAAAAGCATTAAGATAAGCTTTCCAAGATCACCATACTTTTGTTGAGTTAAGAGATTAGAAAAATTGGTAGTGTGACAAATATTTTGATGTTTATATTTTTTTTCATATTTACTATAAAATCTTAGTTAAATAACATTATAAAGAAGTTTTTGTGATTTACAAATACATATGACATGCTTGAAATCATAAAATTTCTTAATGATGTAGATTGTGTATCGTTTCCTATATTGTTCGACTACAATTTAAAGATATGAAATAGTTAAAATTCAAAGGTTTTAGAAGATTGTTTTAGTTCACAATTTTCTTAAAAAATTGTTTTAGTTAAAATCTAAAAGGGTACACCTTATTTTATACACCAAATCTATAAACTTAGAAAATATATTAATTTTTTTAATTACTAAATTACTAATTTGTTTTAATTTTTTTATATAAAAAATTATAAAGTTTTGGATTTTTCAATTTGTTATTTAATAGAATTAAAATTATTTTGAATTCATTAACTTATTAAAAAATATCTTTTTTGCTAAAAAAAAAAAAATGATTGTTATTTGTTAATAAAATTTAAACATTAATAAATATTTAACAAATTTATTGATGTTATTATTATACTTATCATATAGTTTTGTTATATTTTGGTTTTGATTAATTTCACTTATAATTTTAGAAAAATCTTCAAGATTGTCCATAGTTAAAACCATTGTAATTCAAGTTTCTTTGAAATTACTCATCACATAAATCTCAAAACAATAAATCACTTATAATTATTATAATAATACAAAATCAATTAACAATGTATTATAAAAGAACAAAAATTAATTAATATTATGAAATGTAGATTTAATTTTATAAAATATAAATTCAAACAAAAATTAATTAATATTATGAAATGTAGATTTAATTTTATAAACTATAAATTCAAACAAGTTAATGTAGATTTGACTTTATAAAATATAAATTCAAACAAGTTAATTAGATTTAACTTTATAAAATATAAATTCAAACAAGTTTTTTTTGTTTGTTATTTTTTTGAGTAACCTGCAATGCAATACTAGTATGTATGTAAGTGAGAAACCAATTTTGAGCCATACTAACCCTTAATATGGTTGGATTTTTTGTTTCAACAAGTTTGGAACGGGTAACACCAGGGAGTGCTTTAATGTGAGTGAATGGCTACAACTAGTAAGATGAAATAAAGAATATGAAAGGAATCAAGAATATGAAATGATAAGTGGCACAAATGTAAATTTAACACTGTGAAATGATAAAAAGTTAATAGTGGAGTAAATTTGTAATTTAAATTAAGTTTGTTAATCATTTTATCGTGACAATTAGATGGTCACAGAGTAATTTCTTAATCATATTAAGTAAATGTAAAACGTAAACAGGTTAATGGAAGCTTTTAAAAATGCTAGAAAATTACGAACATAAAATCTACTTTATTGGAAGAAAAACTAAAAATATGCTAGCATCTTCAATTAACATCTTCTACATAATAAATTCAAAAATCTTGATGATAGTTAGCAATTGATATGAGTCAATTGCAGAATACTCTCCCCTCCATAATGGAAGGCGTTCGTGAAACAAATAATACCATTGATT
>JASDQU010350645.1:0-10308 GCA_032191745.1 Picea mariana
GCGAAGTTTTGGGAAAAAGAGCCCCACACTCTTTCACCCCCCCTCTAAGTGTGGTAGGTGTGTCCAAAAATTGGTATCAGAGCGGGCCTTGACTATAAGCCTTAACAAGCTTTAAGGAGATCTATAGACACACAAATGGATGATGAAGTTCCAATCCTTGATGAGGAAGACTATTATACTTGGAGAATAGAAATGAGATTATATTTGAAGACAATGGGAGCAACTATTTGGAAGGCTACCATTTGTGTATTAGTTCCATTGAAGAAGAAGTCAAAGTTTGAAGCTCAAAGGGAAGGAAAGAAGAATGATTCATTGGCTCTCAAGACCATCCTTAGTGGACTCTCAAGCCCTATAAAAGAGATCATAGGACAATGCAGTTCCGCTAAGGATATATGGCTAAATCTAGAGGAGACATATCAAAGCAAGAAGTAGAAGGAAGAAATTGAAGACCACTCCATCAAGATCATCAAAGGTAAAGAATCATCAAAAACTCTTGAATGCATTGTTTCTAAATGTGATCTTGAAAACATTTCAAGTGAAGATAAAGAATAAAGTTATGATAGCATAAAGGGAGATCTTCAAGACATTTCAAATAAAGGCAAAAAATCATGTGATGGTGTTGGCAAGAAGGAAGATATTGAAGGTAAAGAATCTCCCAAGACTCTTGATTGCAATGCTTCAAAGTGTGATGATGTTGAATTTTTCTCAAGTGAAGAAGATGATCTAGAAATAGTTTGTATGAAGATTGATGATAGTTATCCCATGGAAAGAATAGAAGAAAATCGATTAGAACTTCAAAAGGAAATTGAAGAGGGTTTATACATGTATAGGAGTGATCATTTTTATACACACTATAACTATCTTTCGGATAACGCTAATCAGTTTCTTAGGAGGAGTCAAAGGTACAACTTGAAGTTAAAGGGAATTCTCAAAGAACAAGAAGAGGGTTCTAAATTAGAAGAAAAGGAAGAAGAGATCACAAGACTAAAGAATGGAAAAGAAGATATAAATGTAGATGATGAGATTAGCATAAGTTTTAAAATCATTGTCCATCTCAAGACCCAAATTGAAGAAGCCAAAAGAATAGAGGAACTATTGAAGATTCAAATAAATGAAAAGGAAGAGTCATGTTGTAAGATATAAGTTGAAATTGTTGACCTTAGAAAGAAGGTAGAGAAGTCAAACAAATTCTTGAATAGCTCAAGAATATTGGATGAGATATTGGAAAGTCAAAGATCACCATGTGATAAATCATGTCTTGGATACAAAGGAGAAGATACACATGCTAAAGAAAGCACCTCAAAGAAGCATGAGGTAAGTCCATCAAAGAAGGAAGACAATGTTACAAAAAAACCATCTACACAATACAAAGAAGATTTCAAAAGAACAAAGAAAGGAAGGCATTGAGAAGATACTTTTGGGACACCAAAGCAAAGGTATNGTCTTGGATACAAAGGAGAAGATACACATGCTAAAGAAAGCACCTCAAAGAAGCATGAGGTAAGTCCATCAAAGAAGGAAGACAATGTTACAAAAAAACCATCTACACAATACAAAGAAGATTTCAAAAGAACAAAGAAAGGAAGACATTGAGAAGATACTTTTGGGACACCAAAGCAAAGGTATGAAAGTATTTTTCATGGGCATTATTATTCATGTAATGGATATGGCCACAAAGATTTTGAATGTAGATCTTATGAAAGGATATATAATGGAAGATTCTATATGAGGTGTTGGAGATCTGATCAAGTAGGACATATTATTGTTCACTGTAACACCATGAGATGCTACAACTATAGTGTATTTTGCCACAAATCCCAGGAGTGATGGAACACAAGAAGAAATTCCATGATGAGGACTTCACATAGTATGGCTATAACAAGGAATGAAGTAAGAAAGGGAGACATCTTTGAAAATATGGAAGCTCGGAGCTCAATTTCTAAGGAGAAGGGTCATATACAAAAGTGGGTGAAGAAGATAGAGCAAACATAACATAATGAAAGATTGAAGGGAAGCTTAAGTAAGACATCTACTAAGGCATACATGAGTGACAGTGGTGACAGTCCCATACATACGTTGGCTGACCTTGCATAGGTCTCGTACACATGCACTCTATTGTGCATCATGCCGAGTATATGTGGTAAAGCCTTTGGAAAAAGGCAATGCACATGGGTTGTAGCTTCATATGATGGTATAAATCTATGTTGCAGGGTCTGACATTGTTTATTGCAGGTTCTAGCACTGTTTGTTGCAGGTTTTTATGGTTCTAAGTTAGATCATGCAAGGTTATGATATACAATAAATATTGGGTGCATGGCACTAATCCATGAGTATGGATTGATGTTGATCAAATGCTCATCTATTGGATTATGTAAAATAATATGTTAGGGTACATGGATGGTACATAATTGAAGTTTCATTGATATATCTTATGATGTATTATTGGAAGCATATTGTTGGATATCATGGTGCATGCATTTTTCATGTGGTTGGCCTATATATTGGGACATGTAGTTGGTGGGATGAGTTGTACAACTTAGGGAGTCATAGTTTGTTAATATGTGGTTGATATACTTGCTTGGTGAAAGTAATGATGCATGATGGTACACTCATGGATGATATTTGTTTAGGATATTGATAGATGCACATGGTTGGTAGATGCACATGTTGGAATATGGTGGATACATTTCATGGATAATATCTTTTGGAACATTGTTGATGTACATGGTTGATGTACATTGGTGTTGTGAATTGTGGGCATATTTTGGTACATGATTTACTTGGTTGATATATTGTTCATGATTCTCTATTTCATTGATGACATATCTTTTGTTTCATGATGTATGGTATGGAATGAGGTTGATGCATGAACAGGTCCAAGGATCGTCATATGGTAGCATATCGTTCATCTTGCAGAGAATAAAGGGGGAGACATACACTTAGGGGAAGTCATTCTTCTTCCAATGATTCTAGGAGAAGATATTTATCAGATGCATACCTAGAAAAGAGCCCTATATTTGAAGAAAGAGCACAGAGGCATAATTCCAGGAGGAGAAATGGTCACAGGGGGAGTATGTTCAATGTATATTCATCATTACATTAGAGTGATATCCCATGTTCAAAAGGGGATAGATTATTCAAAGGAAGATCAAAGGCACCTAGACAGGGGGAGCAACCCCAAGGAGAGTTCAAGCAAGGGGAGCAACCCCAAGAGGAGAATGGCCCTTTGCCATTGATGTCAAAGGGGGAGAGTTAATCACATTGATATGATTGATGTTTATTGATGGGGAGAGATAGTCACATTGACTATTGATGTAAAGCATGCCTTATCTACATGTTGACATCAATAATTGGTAATTTATGTTGATATCAATGTTGGTATTTCCATCAATGCCAAAGGGGGATATTGTTGGATCATGTTGTCATTGATGCCAATGGTTTGATTATTTGGGAGATTGATTGGATCATGTGTCATTGATTCAAATGGTTTGATTGATTGATGTCATTGATTGATGATTTTCCTTGATGAGAATGATATATGTCAAAGTGGAAACCAATTGATAAAGATGGATCATTGATATGATGCATAGATGAATATGGATCAATGAGTTGTCATTGATACATGATGATGCATAGTTTGTTTGATGTAAAGATGCTTCACTATTGTATTATCATGATTTATAAGGTGCACAAATGGATGAAATACAAGTGGTTCCCTTATGGTGAAATCCCTCACGGGAATATGCTTTGTGGATTGAGTTATCCTAGAAGAATGATTGGATGACCCATGCTTGTATGTGAAATAATGAGATGAAGATCAATGAAGTTGTTGGTGAAACTATCCTATATGGATAGTGATTGTCATGCCATTTCCGGTGGTATGTGGATTGTCACATAACTCCTCATGGTTTGAGAGTTATGGCCTTATGAAGCTGGAGGACCCCCATATGAAGACTTGAAGCCCCAAAGGTCAAAGAAGTCAAAGTGTTCTAAAAGAAGAAATCATTATTTAAATGATAAAGAAGTGACAAAATCAAGAAGGAATATTTAAATGATAAAATATTGGATAACTTTCTATTTATGGTAAGTAGTTAACCCTAAAATAAAGAAAATGGGTTAAGTGACCTAGAGTATGAAAGTATAAATAAGATAGCTATGGTCTCTTGTAGATCATGTTTTTTGTGGATCAATGGAGAGCTTCTTGTGAATATATTTTGGAGTATTAATGGAGAGATTCTTGTGAGAGAATCTTATTTGTGTGGATCTCTTGAGTATGATTGAATATCTATTTTGAGGAAGAGAGCAAGAGGAGGATCTCATGGATGCATCAAAGTTTCGGCAATGTCGGAGATCTTGACAAAAAAATTCTCAGAACTTTAGAAACCCTAGTTTCTGAGGTATACACAGGTAGTCTGTGCTTAGGGTGTGTATGCATTAAGGTATANGAGGAAGAGAGCAAGAGGAGGATCTCATGGATGCATCAAAGTTTCGGCAATGTCGGAGATCTTGACAAAAAAATTCTCAGAACTTTAGAAACCCTAGTTTCTGAGGTATACACGGGTAGTCTGTGCTTAGGGTGTGTATGCATTAAGGTATACATGGGCTATCTAAAGACAAGGAGAATATGGTGGATAATATTATTAAGACTTGTGTTTGAGCTAGTTCCAAGCTCTTGGATGATTAGGAGGGCTCCAGATCTACATTCTATGGCATCTGATCTATCACTAAGACACTAGTATGATTGCATTATTATATTTATGAATACTATTGTTTGATGTGATGGGAATGATTAGGGCATTCTTGGTATTTATTCTATGATGTGGTTCAGTTTGGTTGATTTGGTTGATGGAGTGATCAATACTCTTGTGATTCAGTGGTGACATGACTTCTATGGTATATTAGATTCTTATACATGTCTGAGATAACATTCATATTGATCTATTGTGGAGCATGAGAAAGATATTGGAGATCTTGGAGATGTTGTGACTAGATATGGGTCATTTTGGACAGTGGAAGACAGAAGAGAAAGTGATTGAAGGTTGCAGAGGATCTGAGCATGTGAAGAAAAGAAAAACCCTAGTTTCTCATAAGCATACATGATGCAGGAGCATCGCCAACTCAGGAAGCATGGAGCCAGCGCATGTGTTTTTAAACACATGACATATAAGCTTGATAACTCTTTTTGAATTTTCAATTAAGATGAAGTGCCATATCCTTCAATGAAACATTTATGAAGGAGCGCCTATTGTATTGTAGCAGACCTCGAGCCTTATGCTCTTGTCTGAATCAGATAGGAGGCATTTAATCTAGTTAATGCAGGTAGATAGATGTTTAAGTCTAGATTAGAAAGTTTAGAGTTCCAGAGGGAAAATGGATATAGACACCCTCATTTGTACACTATTCAAAGGATTCAGATGATTTCAGATTATTCAAGAGCAAGAAGAGAGAGCAAGCAGAGAATTTGTGAAGAACACCCATGTGCCGATGTTTTTGAATTAATAGAAGAGAGTCTTTGATTCAATTTCATGGTTGGTGTTGTTTCTCTGTGTATGTTGTTTATGTGCTCATGAATGTTTGTTTCTGTTATGCATTTTCTTTGAATATGATGTGCTTGATATTTCAGAGGTTTAACTGAAGTCTGAGAGAGGAGAAAATAAGTTTCAATTGTTTCTCTGTCTGAGCCAGGAGATTCCTGCATAGAGTGCAGTTGAATTCATCCACATAGAGTGCGTTGATGAGGATCGATAGTTAAACCCTTATTCTAATTCACCCAGAAGTTGGTTTGGGTTGGTAGAGTCATGCAAGGGAGGTGCAGGCTAAACTTGAAGTCTCAGTGGCTAGTCTGAGCAAAGGAAGGCATAGACTATTGTTGTCATAAGTACACAGAGTCTAAGAGACTCAACACTTTGAGAGTTGTTGAAGGTCGAGCATGAGAAGTGTGCGCAAAGTCTTTGAGAGAGTCAGAGTGAATAAGCTCAAGAGGGATAGAACCTTTGGAATATCATTGAAAGGGAACATAGAAAGTTTGGGCTGAGGAAGGTTCGAGCAGGAGATACAAGTGCAGATGTCAGAAAACAAGTGCTAAGAAGGAATACTTAGCCGTTATCAAGAGATCCTCGAGAAGAGACGAATCAACGATCAGGATTCACCGAGGGAACTAGCAAAATCCCGCCAGCTGTCAGATCGTGCGGAGTTGCGTAGGGTTTAAGTCCCAGTGAGAAAAGGAGGAGTCATCAAGAATTTTCTCATCGGGATATCGGGGTTTTCGTGGTCCTGAAACTCGGGCAGAACGAAATCACGATCCATGATTTCTCGGAAGGATCTCAGTAGTTGATCTCAAGTGGACACGTGTCAGACATCAGGAGCATTGGGGTTCCATCCATTGGGATATCGGGGTTTCTGAGGACGTAGAGATCTCACATATTGAAATCACGATTCATGATTTCCCGATGAGCGCTTTGAACCGTTCATCGTCGAGGACATGTGGCAGGAGATTTGAGCGAGTCGATGTTTGGAGGCATCGGGTTTCCGTAGTGGAGAAATGCTTGCAGATTGAAATCGCGATTGGCGATTTCCTGATGTGGTCTAAACCATTGATCAGAGGGATACATGGTGAGAGATCTCGAGGAATCGGGGTTCGGCATTTTGGGATTTTCGTTGTTGGAAGAATCGTTGCAGGAGTTTTGAAACTCTGAAGCGCGATAGCCATACAATTGCATGTTGAGTGGAGGACATGTGTCAGAAGATTGAGCCTTGCCTTAAGGTGACGACAGGTGGCATCAGAGATCAGGTATTGGAGATTCCAGGAGTTCGAGTTCTTCACAGTGCAAACTCGCGAACTCTGAAATCTCGATAAGGGGGGAAGGACATGGTCACGTGGGTTGGACGGTCACACAAGGAAAGAACAGTCGGAGGGGCTAGTGCCATCGCAAATTGGGGTTTGGAGATTTGGGGAGGTAGTGAAACATCACATCACATATGCCGATTTCCCGATAGGGAAATCCCCGACAGAAACAAGGAAGCGTTGGCATTGAGACCCATTGGGTTTCGGGGTTTTGAAATACCCATTTTTCACAAGTGCAGGACTCGTGATCCCGCGAGGTCCGATTTCCCGATATAGCACAAGGGAGTCATAAGGATAGTTCTGTGGGTAGAGAAAAGTCCTAATAGGGAGATTTGGAGAGTGTTTCAGCTCTTCGGGCCAAAGGGAAAAGAAGGTCCTAGTAGTTGCAGACGTGCTCTGGGTGGCGCGTTGCGTCAAGTGGTATCAGAGCGAGAAAATCTCTCTGTTTTCTGTAGCAGAGAAGAAAGGAGGATTCACCATGCCGCCAAGGAGAAGAGATAGACAATCACGCGAGCCAGAGGGGGAAAGGGAATCATCCAGAGAAAGAGGTAGGCGAGGGCAGAATCTGGAAGTAGAAAGACAACTGCAAGAATCACGCTCTATGATTGTGGATATAGGAATAAAGCAAAGGCGCAAAGCTGATGCAGAAGATACCAGTGAATCCGAGGATGAAGGTGAAGCTGGACAGGGAGCAGGAGAAATCCCAGCGGAAGATGTAGCAAATGAGCAATTACTGAAAGCCATCGCCCGGATGAGTTCAAAGACAAAAATGGATATTTCGACTTATGAAGGAAATCTGGATGCAGAAGAGATGTTGGATTGGATTAGATCTCTTGACACCTACTTTGATTATGAGGATATCGAAGAGGATAAAAAGGTCATACATGTTGTCACCAAATTGAAGGGACACGCAGCATTATGGTGGGATGAGCTTCAAGCAGATAGACGCTGCAAAGGTAAGMAAAAAATTAAAATWTGGGATCGAATGGTTGCAAAGATGAAAGCAAAATTCATCCCAAGGGATTATCAGATCACACTGTTCAGGAGGATGTAGAACCTGAGACAGAAGTTGATGACGGTGAAGGAGTACACCGAGGAATTTTACAAGCTCAATATCAGAGCGGGTCATCGGGAGAGCGATGATGAAAAAGTTTCCAGGTATATGAATGGCTTAAGATACGATATCCAGGATGAGATGAGTATGACAACCATCCGAACGGTTGAGGATGCGTATCAAATGGCATTGAAGGCTGAGGAAAAGCTAAGTCGTAAGACATGACAGCGAGGCCGAGGCAGGAGCCAACCGAAAGGTAAGTCCGTTGCTCAAGATAGATTCTAGAAATCTAAGGACAACTGTAAGAAGCCTCAGACCAAAATGGAAAGAGGTGGAAGTTCACAGCGAGGTCAACACGCTAAACAGTGAAGGCAGTATATAGAACAAGGCGGAGGATACGCTGACTCGAACACATTTCCTCGTACCAGAGGTGGAAGAAGAGGCAGAGGAGGAATCATCACATGCTACACATGTGGGAAAAATGGACATAAGGCAGTTGACTGTCCAGATAGGAAGACAGATAAAGGAGAAGCTCACATTGCCCAAGCACAGAGGGGCGATGCTGAGGAAGAAGACATAGAAGACGGAAGGTCATTGATGATGCGTAAGTTTCTCTTAACACCCGAGAAGGAGGTGGAGGATGTAGTTCAAAGAAATAGGCTTTTTAGAAACACGTGGAATACCAAAGACAGGAAATGCCAGGTTATTGTGGATAGCGGAAGCACAGACAATCTTGTTTCGACTGAGATGGTGGAGAAACTGGAGCTGGAGACAACAGATCACCCGAGTCCATATAAAGTTTCATGGATGCAGAAGGGACATCAGGTAAATGTCACTAAACAGTGCTTAGTTGACATCAACATAGGAAGATACAATGATAGGATTTTATGCGATGTTATTCCTATGGATGTATGTCATGTATTGCTAGGCAGACCATGGAAATATGACAGAAACTTAATTCATGATGGGAAGATGAATACGTACACTTTGGAGAAGAATGGAAGAGCACATACGCTGAATCCAATTAAGGATAAAGAAGTAAAACCAGAACCGAGGAACACTATACTTCTCATGAGTGGGAAGGAACTTATGGAAGAAGTAAAGAAGAAGGAAGATCCACAATTCTTTGTGGTCAGAAAACCAAAATTTGTTTTGACCAGCACAAGAGTGGATGATCTGCCAAAGGAAATTCAGGAACTGCTGGAAGAGTTCGCTGATATACTAGTGGACGAATTACCTCATTCGTTGCCGTCGATGAGGAGCATAAGCCATCATATAGACCTCATACCAGGAGCAAGTTTTTCGAACAAAGCAGCATACAGGTTGACGCCGCAGGAGAATGAAGAGGTCAAAAGGCAGGTACAGGAACTATTGGATAAAGGACTGGTCAGGGAAAGTCTTAGTCCGTGTGCCGTTCCAACGGTACTAAGTCCAAAGAAGGATGGAGGTTGGAGAATTTGCACTGATTCCAAAGCCATTAACAAGATAACCATCAGGTACAGGTTTCCATTGCCACGGATGGATGACTTGATGGACTGTTTAAGTGGAGCCAAATGTTTTTCAAAGGTAGATTTGAAAAGCAGATACCATCAGATTCGCATGAGGGAAGGCGATGAATGGAAGACAGCCTTCAAGACTAACGAAGGCTTGTATGAATGGTTGGTCATGCCATTTGGCTTGACGAATGCACCAAGTACATTCATGAAGCTGATGAATGTAGTGCTGAAAGAGTTTATTGGTAAGTTTGTCATTATTTATTTGGATGACAACTTGATTTTCAGCAAGTCAAAAGAAGAGCATCTAAAGCATTTAGCTGCAGTAATGAGGAAGCTACAGCAAGAGAAGCTGTTAATCAACATGAGGAAGTCTTCATTTATGAAGAGAGAACTCATTTACTTGGGGTTTGTCATATCGGAAAATGAATTAAAGATGGATCCAAGTAAAGTAGAGGTGATTAAGAATTAGCCATCACCAAGAAATGCTTTCGAGGTGAGAAGTTTCCACGGATTGGCAAGTTTCTACAGGAAATTCATTAGGAACTTCAGTGGAATTAGCGCAGCAATGATGGACACAGTCAAGAAGAGACATAAGTATTTTCATTGGACTGAAGAGGTAGAAAAGAGCTTCAATCTGTTGAAGGGAAAGATCACCGAACAACCGGTTTTGATATTGCGGGATTTTGCAAAAATTTTCCAAGTGAAATGTGATGCAAGTGGCTTTGCCATAGGAGCGGTATTGAGCCAGGAGGACATACCAATTGCATATTTCAGCGAGAAGCTGGATGAGGCCAAGGTGAAGTATTCAATGTATGATAAATAATTTTATGCTATCATACAGGCGTTGAAGAAGTGGAGGCATTATTTGATGCCAAAAGAATTTGTTCTGTATAGTGATAATCATGCACTACAGT
>JASDQU010350647.1:0-12206 GCA_032191745.1 Picea mariana
ATGTTATACATGTTTATGAATAATTAATTGAGCTACATATGTCTTATTCAATTAATGCATCTAATCTATGACATTATGAAAAGTAGTCAAAATTTCTAGACACTGGGTCACCCCCCTCCTCTCAGTGTCAGTGTGTATTTCAAAAAACCATAGAGAAGATTGAATCCGACCTCGAGGGAGATAGTGAAAGTCGAATTGCAGAAAATTTTGAACGTCGATTTTATTTATCCCATCTCGGATAGTCAGTGGGTGTCACCATTAGTGATTATTCCTAAAAAGAATATATGATGGCAGGTATGCATAGACTATGGGGAATTCAACATGGCCATCGTAAAAGATAATTTCCCCCTACTTTTTATTGACCAGGTTCTAGATACACTAGCTGGAAATTAACACTTTTCTTTAATGGATGTGTTCAGTAGATATAACCAAATCCACATTCCTCCAAAATACCATGAAAAGAGAATGTTTACATGTCCATGAGGGACATACACCTACAAGGTATTTCCCTTTGTTTTATGCAATGCACCAACTAGATTTCAGCGAGCGACACTCGACAATTTTTTGATTTATTGCATGATTGTATGGAAATATATATGGATGACTTTACTTTGGTAGGTGACACTTTTGATGAAACTTTGAATAACCTTGAAAAAATTCTAAGAAGACGTAGAGAGACAAATCTTTCATTAAGCAATGAGAAATGTTTTATGATAATGATTGGAGGAATCATATTAGGTCACCACATGTCATATATAAATATATAGGTATATCTAGATAAAATATAAGTAATTGTCAACATACTACCTCCAACTAATCAAAAGGGAGTCTAAATCTTCCTGGGTCATGCAGGACACTATCGACGATTTGTAGAAACAATTACAAAGATAGGCTTTCCCCTATTTAAATTGCTTACAAATGATGTTGAGTTATATTGGGATAATGAATATAAATGCGCCTTTGATATACTCAGGGAAAATATCTTCTCAACCCCAATGTTGAGAGGAGAAAATTGGAACCTTCCATTTCATATCTTGACCGATGCATCAGATTTGGCCATATGAGTTATACTAGGTCAAAAGGAAAATATATTAATTTATTTTATTTATTTCATAATCAATAATTTATCTCTAACTGAATTAAACTACACCATGACCGAGAAAGAGTTCCTTGCACTAGTTCATGCAATTAATAAATTCAGGAATTACATCACATGTAGGAACTCTTTATTAATATCGACCACTCTGCCATTAGTTACTTGATGAAAAAAACTATCACAAATGGAAGAATCCCCAGATGGTTGTTTCTAATGCATGAATTCAACATCACCATTGTGGATATTTCTGGTAAGGAAAATTAGGTAGAATACTTCCTCTCTAGGCTTGATAGTAAACATTAGAATATTCTTATTGATGACAATTTTCTAGATGAGAATATGTTTTCTATATCTACTAGTTAATCATGGTTCATAGACATATAAAAATATTAGAAGTTATCAGAATATCCAAAACATACATATTTGTATTGCCATCATTTCATATCTTAAGCCAGATCCATCATCAGGACAAGGACTACTTGTCCTCATGATGGATCTGTCTTAATATATGAAACATTCATAATACAAATATATCTACTGTGGTTTAGAGAACTTCTAATAACCATCCTCACCACAGAAACCTAAAAACCATAATATCCAATTATCTTACTACAAGAAAATTTCCACCTCACTTCTCTCCCAAGGAAAGGAGAAGGATTGCTAAAATGAGTGCTCCATACTGATGGATTAAAGGGGATCTACTTTACATTAGTCCTCACATGATTGTTCTGAGATGTGTGAGAGAGGATGTTTGATATACTCAAATATTCCAAAAATGAACATTGCAAGGGAAACTTTGCAGATAGAAGGATAGCCTACAAGATCTTCCATTTCAGCTAATTTTGGCCAACTATATTTTGATATGTCAAGAAGTATGTTAGCGGACAAGACATTTTCCAAAAGATGAATTTTCCATTCCAAGTAGATGAGATGTTGCTTCAACTGCAAGTCCTTATAGGACCCTTTGAAAAATGGGCCCTGGATTTCATAGGGCCGATCAACCCCCCATCCAAGGGTAGGAAGTAAATTTTAGTTTGAACTAATTATGTTATGAAATGTGTATAAGCAAAGGATTTGTTGAGAGAAAAATAAATATCAGTGGTGGATTTCTTGTTTGAGGATGTTATTAATCTCTTCAAGGTACCTAGAGAAATGTTTACCGACAAGGGGACTCAATATACATCTAAGTTCGTAGAGACAATTACTCAAAAATATCTCATCAAGAACAAGAAATCTTCCCCATATAACTGACATGCCAATGGGTAGGTGGAGTAAAAAAATAAGGTTTTGGAATGAAATTTGACAAATACAGTCCAACTGCACAAGAAGAATTGGGAAGATACACTTCCCAAAGCCTTATAGGCTTACAAGACAACATGGGGGAGTACTATTGGTTTTCCCCATGGAGGAGTACTATTGATTTTCCAGAATAATCCAATGATTCCCTTCCATGTTCGACTTCAAGAAATTTATTCAAATGAAAGGGAATGTATGGAATTGGGTGAGGATGAAGGTATTGTAGCAGTTCAAATGAGAGAAATCATGCAACATTCAATCTCATGTTGTTAGCAGTGTTCTTGTTCTTGTTCCTTTTCTCGCTCCTAATACGGTAGTTTTTCATGGCCAAAGTTATTTGTATACAGTGGTTCTAATTCTTACATTTTCTATATAATTTATGGAGATTGATGGGAATAGGGATATCCATTCTAGTAGAGGAGCAGTATGACACCATGATTACACCATGGATTCCAACTAGAATCATATAAAAGATTTACATTTTTTAGTAAGTAGTCCATGATACAGAGGATGCTTCTATAATCTGATCTAGAACAAACTCCTTGCACCAAAATGCATAACTTAGAATTTTTTATAAACGGTATGGTTCAACCAAATGGTAAGGTAATTCCATGTAATTTAAGCTTGGGTAAGTCATTAATATTTATTTTGTTTATTAAATTTGGATAATTTTAATACTATGGAAACCTTTGAATCTAATTCCAACAACTATGAACCTATTGCCTTGAATTGTCACACATGGATCGAATTGACCACCTTTCTGTTACTCTATTTGGAATCATCGCCTAATCCTCCACCTATAGATGTGTGAATCTCCATCATTTCAAAACCCGCTACACCGATTATTACTCTATGTTAATGATTAAGTCAGATCATGATGATTAAATCATCATGATCATGATTTCCCATCATGGGGGTTTCACCTTGATGACTAGTATCTTATCACATTCATTCATAAAGGGAGTTTTGAAATTGAGAAAAATAGGGTCAATATATTGTTGGTATTAGGGGAGTGTGATGCAGGGTATGAGGGAGTTATATGTATTGGGGGGTACAAAAAGGGGAATTTGGTAAAAATGGGGGATATCTAGTTAAAAAAGGGTGTTTTTAATTGGAAATATGTATTTGGAGGGGGGTTCAACAAAAGTTTTTTGGGAGGTATTTTTCAACATCAAGTGAAATTAGGGGTTTTATTTAATATCCCATGAATGAAAGTGATACTTCATAGGTTCAGTAAGTGGATATCCCATGTTTTCCATCAAATTTTGTTTCAAACTCATCATCATTGTATTGTGAATCCCCCTCTTCCTGTAGACTAGACAAAATATTATCGAGCAGTCCATGTATCTTTGTTTTGTGAGAGAAGATGAAGAGTTCACTAAAAATAAAATCATATAGGACCGTGTTGTTAGAAGCCTACCCAAAATGAAAAAAGAGAATAGAGAAGGCCGACAAGATACCTTTCTTCTCGAAGTACCACAAGCACAACTTAGAAGTTAATAGAGAATTCACATTAGGGTTTTATGGAAGCAAGGTAGCCATTGGGGATTTTGACCTCACAATCTCAAAGGACTATACTGCATAAGAAACATAACTCCATCAAGATGGTGAACACTATTTCAAGAGTAGGAAGATAAAGAAGACAAGTTGGGATCCATTCTTAAAGCCAACTAGCATGAAGAAATTTTTTTCTAAGGGGACAACATGATGCATGTTGAAAAGGATATATCAAAATATATTGATCATGATATAGAAGTATATTACATGTCCGGGTTGTTTGAGCCTCACATTCCTTTACCATATCAGGATCTTATTTCATTTTAAGGGACAAAGGATTAACCTTCCTTTCTTTTTATGGAAATAATTCACCAAGATGACAACCACATAACAAAGAAAGGTCTACACCATAACGATGGAGTGGAACTTGCATCATCACAACCTTGTCAAGATATTAGTTTTGGAGGATCTTAGCAAAAAAAATGACACCTGGGAGGATTTCATATCCTGGAACTAGTTTTGGGAAGCTCCAAGGGAAGAGATGGGATATAAGCCTAAGGGAGTAAGTGTTCAAAACACTGAGAGGGGGATGATTCGATATTACCTTTTTAAACAATTAGTAATTAATTTTTTTTTTATTAATCACCAAAATAGACCAATAATGGAATTATATTTAAAATCAATTATATAAATCTAATTAAAAAGCATTAAATTTTTTTATAAATAATAATATGTGATTGTGAAGGACACTAATCCTCTTTAGAGCACCAACTCTTGGAGACACAAATACCCTTCTTTTCTGAGAACCTAATCAAGGAATCTACAATTCCATGCTTCTCCAAGCACCAACTTGAAAGGAGCATGCAACCCCCTGCATTGTTCAAGTATCGGCTTGAAAGGAGGCACCTACCCCCTATATTCTTCAAGAACCGACTTGAAAGGAAGATGAAAGTCCATGTTTTCTTGAAGAACCAATTTTAAAGGAGGCATCGACCCCATGTTATTTCAGGATTCTACCTAAATAGGAATGCAGTCCTTCCTAGCTCCTCCCATCCACCCTCACTACACAATTTTATTTTTACTCTCATATATTTTGGTGACTCTTCTTTAGGTAAACTTAGATATATAATGAGTCACATTTTCATTATCCATTCTTATGAGTTTATATATAATTCCAAATGATGTGCATCACTGAACCATTGTGTATTTTCAATGAATAAATGTGACTCTTGATTTACAATAGACTATAATAAAACATTAACCTAATCGACTTGAAATTCCTTCTAAATTAATTATGTTTTGTTCTTTCTCATGTCAATATTTCTATGGAATGATCGATCTAACAACCCTTCATGAAATTAACTAAAACATTCAATTTATTTGTTGCACTGAGCTCTAGTTTCATAGGGACTTGGCTATTGTCTAATCGAGATCAATATTAAATCTTGACCAATGATTTTAATATGCATATATATGTTATTCATGCCTAACTATTTTAGGCACCTATGTTGTTCCTTCAACCCACTTTACCTTTTACTTACGAATGGCTAAAATTGCACTCATGAGTTGATCCAATGGCCTACCTTACTCCTAAGAAGATCTTGATCCAACGGATCTGACTTATACACCCAGTGAGATGGATGGTACATTCTTACTTCAAATCTGGTGGGGACCAAATATTGTGAATTAATCATCAAAATAAATTAATGGCACAGAATTAATCAGGTGTTGAGAAGGATGGTACTTATTTCATCTAGGCACTTTAGAAATAATGATAGTTTGGATATAATAAACCATTGAGTGAATGGTTCTTATCCATTTTAACCATGGACTTTTACTTAGAATTATTTCATGTTACGGGTTCGCGGATTCTCGGACTTGAAGAATCATATTTCTTCTTGGGTGTCATCAAAATGCATGCCCAACTTCTATATCCTCCAATATGAACCTATACTTAGAGAAATTTTAAGTAATTTTTATCAGTTTCATGAACTCTCAGACTTTGGGACTCACATGTCTTCTCAAGTGTCATCAAAATTTGCATCCAACTTTTGTTACCTTCATAATGAATCATACTTGGAATTTTACTTGGAATTATTTTATGTGATG
Source organism: Picea mariana (assembly GCA_032191745.1). Lineage (NCBI taxonomy): Eukaryota > Viridiplantae > Streptophyta > Pinopsida > Pinales > Pinaceae > Picea > Picea mariana. The sequence goes on from JASDQU010350647.1 coordinate 5,999, forward strand.
GGTTCATAAACTCTCGAACGTGCATACTTACATGTCTTCTTGGGTGTCATCGAAATGTAATCCCAAATTTTGCAGCCTCCAATATGAACCTATACTTAGAAAAATTATTAAGATATTTTTCTCAAGCTCACGGACCCTCGAATTTGTGGACTCACGTATCTTCTATGGTGTCATCAAAATGCACCCCCAACCTTCGTTACCTCCATAATAAACCATACTTAGAAATGTCTTAAGTGATATATATATAATATGATACTTAGCCATTTTTTGTTGTCATATGATCTGATATCTAAGCCATCTAATCATTATTTCATTTTGATCCAACGATCAACATCATTTCTTTGTTATTTATCATATAATTGTGACCCTGTTTTGATCCAACAATCAAAAATTTTCTTCATTCTTTACTATTTGATTTTTCTCTTATTTTTATCCAATGATCAAAATTGTTCTTTGTTCTTTAATGTTTATTCCTACAACTGGTATAGTCGGATACTTGTCTCCAATGATCTATGACATGGCAAAGTTTTGAAGTTTGATTTCCTTTGATCTACGACTGAGGATTATTTATCCTGATCTAATGGTTGGAACTTAATTTCTCCCATCCTCTGGTTCCACCACAATCTAATGGTCCTAGATTGTCACTAAAACTACATCAATGAAAAAGAATCCTCCTTGACCCCTTTGTCTTCTACACGATCTATGCACTATTATTTCTCCCGAGCTTTGTGTCGGTGCGCCCGTATATGCATTGTCTCTACCCAATCACAAGGCTATCTGTTTTGATCTTCTCTACATTAATCCACCTAAGAGATCTTATTCATGATATGGTAATCCGAGGGACTTCTTTGTTCCTTCCTTTCCATCAACCTCATCAACATATGACTATCCATGTTTGATTATTGTCCATGTTTGATTCATGTTTCCATCAATGAAAATACACAATCAATAATTCCAACAATCTCCCCCTTTGGCATTGAGGGAAACATATATGTAAAAGAAATGAGTTTGTGCATTTTTTCCCCTATCACTCATCTCATCTTCAAGTTTGGGAATTGAATTTGTTTTACTTCTTTTTCTCCCCCTTTGAAATCAATGACAAAGAGTGAAACTCTTACTACTTCTCTCATCATGTGAATGTGTATTTTGTATTATTTTGAGTTCTTTGAGATGACCATTTTTTATTTTTGTCTGTCCCAATTTGAAAACAATAAAAAAATGATTTGTTTCTTCATTCTTCTCTGAGTTTATACTCCCCCCAAAGTTATACTCCCCTTGTCCAAGTGCTTCTTTTCTAATGAATTTAAATGGAGATTATGACTTATTTTTTGGATTTTTATTTTTATTTTTTATCTCTCAATATTGAACATCAATGTAGAAGGAAATTTCCCTCTTGTATTCTGCAACTCCTCCTATCAACAATTCTTCTCCTGTTACTACTTAATCAATAGATTTCAAGAGAAACTGGGCCTTTCATTTGCTATTGTACTACTGCCTCAAGTACTCAAGACATGTTTTGAAATAATCCTGATACAATATATTATGCAGAACATAAAATATCTAGTAGGCAATGACATAATAATAATGATATATCTAGAAAATATCAAAAGAACAACATAATAACACCAAAATAATAACCAGGAATAGAAACTTTATTATGATAGCAATGTTAACTTTCCTCTTCGAGGGGGAAACCTCCAACAGAGCATAGTTCTATTATAATAATATCCAAGACAAAATATCCAATGCCTCCTACTCTTATTTATACTAATTCTACCTTCTAAGGAAACTTCTAGAGGAATATCTTTATAGAAGAAAAAGATTCTATTAGTTCTTCTTACATTGAACTATTCGTAGGCCTTAATAACTAATTTCAACCTTTATTAAATATAAATAATATCCTACTAACTAATGANTGTCCTCAAGGCTACATGTGTGGAAACTGCTAAAGTATGGATGTGGGTTCCTAGGTCGCCTCCTTTGGTGTTGTGTCCTTCCACTTGATCAACACTTCCTTCATAGTGCGACCACGTATCTGAAGTTCATGATTATTCAGGATTGCTTCTGGTTGGAGTCACCTAGAACCTTCTTCATCTAATTCTGGTAGGATGGTTTGGACTCCACAAGTCTATCCCAACACTTTCTTCATACATGATCTAGAAAGGCCAATTTTTAAGCCACAAAACTAATATTCTTGATGATCCAGTAGGGTCCATAAAACTTAGGTTCCAATTTTTGATGTCCTTGAGCTTTGAGAGAGGTTTGCTTATATGGTTGGAGCCTGAGAAATGCCTAATCACCTTCTTGAAAAACCCTTTTTGAACTATGTTGGTATGCATGTTGCTTCATCCTATTTTGGGCCATGTGGAGGTTATCCCTCAAAGCCACTAGAGTGGCTGTACATCCTTGCAACATTGTATCAATATATTGGACCTTGGATGTGCCAGGAAGATAGGTAATGATGGTCGGTGGCCTTTGTCCATACACTGCTTCATATGGGTTTGTTTTAGTGGTCGTATGATAGAAAGTATTATACCACCATTCTGCCAAGGGAAGCTAATGCATCCATTGGTGTTTTTTTTTTGAAGAAAAAAAATGCAAGTAGGTTCTACAAAAAAATTTGACTACTTTCATTTGGTCATCAGACTGGGAGTGATAAGATGTGCTCATTTTAATTTGGGTGTCCTACAATTTAAACATCTCTTGCCAAAATGTGTTGGTGCAAGTTGGTTCATGATCAGAGACAATAGAGGTTGTCATGCCATGTAACTTGAAAATTTTATCAAGTAAGACTTGTGATACAAGTGTCACTGTGAAAGGGTGAGGTAAGGGATAGAAAAGAGAATACTTGGAGAGGGGATCAACCACCACCATGATGAAAGACTTGCTCCCGACTTTAGGAAGGCCCACTATAAAATCCATGGAGATTTTTGTCCACAGAGAAGATGGAATGGGTAAGGGTTGTAAGAATCCTATAGACTTGACTGTTTCACCTTTATTAGATTGGCACACATCACATTTTGTGACAAAATGAAGTATGTCCTTCTTCATGCCTGCCCCAAAAAAAGAATGAAGAGCACGAGCATATGTATTTTTGAATCATGAATGACTTTCTATAGCTGAGGAGTACAATTCATTTAATATCCTAGGATTGAGTGCTAAGGAGGGTGAGATAACCATGAAATCGTTATATCATAGAATATTACCCTACCAAGTGTAGCCAGTGGGAGGATTAGGGTCTCCATGAATATTCTTAATTAATTTGGAGGTAGTCTAGTGCATCAACCACTCTTGGCGCACTTCTTCAATCCAATCAAGGACCGGTAAGGATAAAGAAAAGAGGGATCCATCCTCCTCATGTTTTTTTAACAATGCATTTGCTACTATGTTATCTTTTCCATTTTTGTATATGATTTCATAATCATAACCCAAGATTTTTGTCAACCACTTATTTTGTTCTAGAGATGATAATTCTTGCTCCAAAAGAAATTATAGGCTATGGTGATTTGTTTTAATCTGAAAATGACATACCAAGGGATATGATCTCCAGGTGTGTACCACATGTAGAATGGCCATCATTTCTTTTTCATACATATATCAGCCTATATTGCGACCACTCAACGCTTGGCTAGTAAAGGCCAAATGTGGACCATCTTGGGTGAGAAAAACACCTATACATGTGCCAGAAGCATCTGATTCCACCGCAAATATTTTGTTGAAGTCGAGATATGCTAGGAAAAGGGTAGTGCACATGTATCTCTTTAACTCTTTGAAGGATTTCTCAACAACATGTGTGCAATGAAATGCATTCTTTTTAAGAAGGTTAGTAAAGGGCTTAGAAATTTTTCCACAAAGGTTGAAAATTTTCCTATAATAGCTGGTGAGACCAAGAAAACCCCTTAGGTGCTTTAAGGTTGTTGGGAGTGACCATTCTTGCATATATTGTATTTTTTGGGGGTCCAATTTTAGCCCCTCATTTCTGACAATGTTCCCCAAGTATTCCACTTCGTTGGCGCCAAACGAGCATTTCATCTTTTTGACAAAGAATTGATTTTCTTGCAGCAAGTGAAGAACATTTTCTACATGAAGAAGATGGTTATCCCAAGTGTGGCTATAAATGAGGATGTCGTCAAAGAAAACCAGGACAAACTTTTGAAGGTAAGGTTTCAATAGATTATTCATGAGACTTTGGAAGGTACATGGAGAATTGAAAGGAAAGGAGTAAAAAAAGGAGAATTACGACCTCCCCAAAACCGTTTACTTCCAACAACGTATTTCTAATTTCATTTGGAAAGGAGAAAAAAAAGTACAGGTTTCCACTTAACGAAATGGAAAAATATTTCTAGACAAAAACCAATGGGTGGGTGGGGTATTAGAAATCTATTTTGGTTCGCCCGGACCTTGGCTTCCAAGTCTTGCTGGAGAGGATTATTTGGAAAATGACTGTGGAATTTCATACTAAAAAAAAATATTTAAAAGGTATAGATTTAATTTCTTGGTTTCAGAGAGAGGAGCACAAGTACCTGGTAGCCTCTATCAACTGGAATAATTTCATGAATTCTTTCCCCATCATTAAAAGGTGGTTGGCTTGGTCACTTAGATGTGGTAATCGGGTTATACTTGGGTATGATCCCTTCATCGAGTGTTATACTTATTATAAATTCTCAGGTCCTTTAATCCAACATTTAAACAGTTTAAATATTTTATCCTTAGTGCAGGCAACTATCCCAAATGATTCTGAAACTAATCAAAGTTGAAACGAGGAAAATCAACTTGGACTAACAGGTGAGTTGTTGACAAAATGGAATGACTATCTTGCAATTTTATGGAGCAGTGGTATCTCACTAAACAATACAAGGAACAAGATAGTACGGTCATGGAACAAAGCTACAGGTGTTGTAACTAGAAATTTAGCCTATAAATCCATTACTTTCTTAAATATTTTGGATGAAAATAGATGGTGGTATAAGGTTATTTGGAAAGTAAACATCCCAGGTAAACTTATATGTTTTATGTGGCTATGCTTGAAGGATTGTATACCTACTGGTGTAAACTTTAGGAAGAGGGGAGGTATTGGACCATTGGTTTGTAGTCTCTGTCTCAGAGACGAAGAGACGACCACTCATCTCTTTGTGAAATGTGATACTACACAAAACATTTGGAACGATGTTTTGAATTATCTAAAGATATCGAAAGCTTGGAGTTGTTCCACATTAGAAGAAAATATGATGCTCGGGTTCATACAATACCCAAAGATGTGGCATATTCCTTTTTTGGTGATTTGGGGCATATGGAAATACAAAAATAAAATTTTATTTGAGAATTTCCATAGACAGGAGTCCAGGATAGTCACTAAAATCATTCTTACAATCAAAGAACACACTGGTATTTTTGAAGATGACAATTCTGAATATATTCTCAACCCAGTTTTCATTGATGATACTCCAATTGGGCTCTTTGATGGCACAACTATTGACGATTTATGTGTCATTGGTATTTTACTCAAAATCACTACATGCCACTTTTTCATAGTTCATTTTACTGGCGGTAATGGAAACAATATGAAAGTAGAATTCTTGGGTTTATGGGGTCTTTTACTTTTTTCTTCTAGATTATCCATTAAAAAATTGATGGTAGTTGGAGAATCAAAGGTGTCCATTGACTGGATAAATGCCAAATCGAATTTGAACTTGCTATATTTTAATTCCTGGAAAGAAAATATCGAGAGTTTAAAAGATAAATTTGATTCAATCAAATTTATGCATGTACATAGGAAATTCAGCTCAGAAGCAAACACTTTATCAAAGAAGGCTCTGAAGCAACCTATCAGATGGCTCTTTTATGAATAAATTGTAGAAGGAGATGTAGTCAAAGAACATAACTACTACATATTTTAAAGACAGAGCCCTATATGACTTCATAGATCTAGCTGGAAACAATTTAGATATGATTTTGTAATTATCATAATATGTATTTTGTACACTTTTGCAGTATGAAGAAAGCAGGAATATGAATAGAACTCGCTATAGTCTTTTTGAACTATGATGAGATCATTAGATTTATGATCCATATGTATTTGAAAGTTTCACTTGATTCATAATAGAATAACATTGGAACTGGGTTTTTTTTCGCGTGAAAAAAATATATAATATATATAGTTTATATATAATATAAACTATGATATTTATATATAGCTTTTCATTTGTTA
>JASDQU010350649.1:867-12206 GCA_032191745.1 Picea mariana
GTATCTTTGGATTTCATCAATCAGACCTGCTTATATATTGGTAATATTGGTCCATTTTCATTTGTTTTTATTTTTGTTCCTATGCTCATAGTTTCATTTAGTTTTTGTTTAATTCTTGTTAATAGCTTTGTTGTTTTCTTTCTAACTTTTTACCATACAGCTGTCATGACTAGCAGAGCCCAACTAGGCATGTAATTGCTCACTTTTTGCTCACACAGCGACGAGAAGAGTACAAACACATATTTTCAAGAGTAGTCATAAATCCTTTTAAGGAATTCATACATCAGTTTCTAGAAGTATACCTGGAGGACTAGATTGTATATAGTCTATTAAAAGATCATGTAGAAGTATTAAGGATAATGTTATAAATATGTAGGCAATGTCAAATCTCATTGAACATCAATAAATTCATTTTTGGGACAGCCTTTGTAATATTCTAGGGAAATATAGTCTATAAACAAGGTTTACTAATGGATCCTTATAAGATCACAGTCATTGTCAATTTACCACCACCAAAGTCGGTGCGGAAGTTGAGAGAAACACTAGGACATACAGTCTATTACAGTAAATGTATTAAGGGGTATGCACAAATGGAAAATATGTTAAAGAAGGATATAATATTTCAGTGGAATGAGGACTATCAACAAGGTTTCGACACCTTAAAAGAAAAGATGGTCACAACACCTATCCTAATATTCCCAGACTTGGAAAATAAATTTCATGTGCATGTAGATGCATCAACAATAGCACTTGGAAAAATTATGGTGCATCTAAGAGTAGGTGACTTAGACCATCATATAGCCTTTGCAAGAAGAAAATTGTCAGAATTAGAGAAGAATTACAACACCATAGAAAGAGAAGGCCTATACATGGTATATGCACTTCATAAGTCTAGGCACTACTTACTGGGGAAATAGTTTAAAATGTTCACATACCATTGTTCCCTCAAATACCTATTCAATAAGCCAGTGTTGGGTGGGGGGATCTATAGATGGTTGTTGTTATTCCAAGATTTTGATTTCAAAGTGATAGTCAAACCATGAAAGCTAAATGCATGAACTGATCACTTGTAAAGGGTAACTAATGGAGAAGAACCTACCAACTTGGAAGACAACTTCAGTGATGTGTAGTTGTTTTCAGTACATATAGCTAATGAATATTTCGTTGATATTATTGAATACTTAAGTACAGGGAGCGCACCACAAGAGTTTATCACTGCATAGAAGAAGAATATGGTAGACATCATTGCAGACTATGAACTTATTGTAGGATACTTATATAAGATGGGCGTAGAAGATGTGTACTAGAAAATGAAAGGCCCATAATTTTGGCAGAATCTCATGAAGGTATAGATGGAGGACACTATGTAGGAAAAGATACCACGCAGAAGGTATTACACACAAGATTATGGTGGCCAACAGTTCATAGAGATGCCAAGGAATATTGTCAGAAATGTGAGAGGGTTGGAAAACCTAATAGAAGAGATGAGATGCCTATGAGACCACAAGTAACCTTAAAATTATTTGACAAATGGGAAATAGACTTTTTTGGACCAATTAATCCACCAACAAAAATATCAAGAGCTAGATACATCATTACTGCGATGGAATGAATAACAAGATGGGAAGAAGCAACACTAGTAAAACACTGCAACATAGAGATAACAACACACTTCTTGTTTGATAATGTGATCACTAGATTTGGATGTCCAAGGATATTCATGAGTGACAAAGGCACTAACTTTATCAACAATACCATCAGGGCTATGAATGAAGAGTTTTAATTTTATCACCAGAAGAGTACATGATGCAGGAGCATCGTTGGAAAGTGTGCAAAGGTGGGACCACTCTACACGTGAGAGTTCTTCTAGAACTTTTTCATGGGTAGTTGCAACTGATTTCAAAATCTGCCTCCACTCAGCGCCAGAAATTCACCTTTAGAGTCACTCTGGAACTGGTGTCGAATTTTATCCTTTGAGGCAAAGTTTTGAAATTGTAAATAGAGCAGGAGTTTCCACTTCGGCTCTAGAATGTGACTGGACTAAGATATCATAGGATGAATTTTAGAGTACGCAAGTAGCCAGGGAAAACCCTAGAAACATTTTTGAGTTATGTAGAAGTTCGTACACACAGTTAGAGGGGGGGATACAGAGAGAAACTAGTTGTAAGAGAGAACTACGAGTTGGCAGGAGATATCAAATCTTTTGAGAGACTGTAATTTTTAAATGTATTGTGTAGCCAATGGGAACTTGTGAATAGAATAGAATGGGAAATTGACCCAAATGTGTGGTGTTTGGACTGTGTGAATTTTCCTGTTATTTTCTGTTTTCATGAACAAGTGGATGGAACTGTGAATTTTCCCAGTTTCAATTGTTTCTCTTCATTGGAAGCTTTGCAAGGTGTGCATTAAGCCAGAGAGGAACACCATGGATCTGAGTTATCGAAATCCCTTAGACGCAAGGAGTGTGCGAGAGATTGAAGTTTGAACTAGATGAATCTCAGGAGGAATAACACTTCAGAAGTGTTATCGAGATCTAGGAACTCATTGCCTGGAAGAGGTGAAGACCGAGTCTTTGAAGACTTAGAAATTTTTCTAATTCTAAAGAGAGTAAAAGCTTAGGAGGAAGAAAATCGTCGAGTGTTGGGTCATGGTGGAAAATCTCGCCGACTGTCCGATTTGAGGAAGGAGCGCAGACTTTAACCCTGCATAGATCCAGGAGGGGAGATCCCAGAGACCTAGACGAATGGTGGAGAGTCCTCGAGGAGAAATGATGAAACCCCGCAGGCCATTCGATCAGGTAGAATTGCAAGGAGGTTAGTGGCGAGGGCTTCTTGACACCCAAAGCTTAGGAGGAGTAGTGACCATTGATCACAAGTAGATCTGGACCGTTCATCCATTTCGGGATTTTGGGTACCATGAGTTGGAAAGACAGAGACTCTTGTCTTTCAGAATCCCGAACCGTGAAATCACGATTTGACAGGAACCATCGATCCTAGGGATCGTTGTGATCCATTGATCAAACACCAGGATATTTCGGCATTTCGACGTTTCGACAACTGGGGGGGATCAAAGAGTGAAGGGACAGGATGCTTGACTTGTGAAGTTTCGATCCCCAGTATTTTGGCATTTCAGATTTCGGGAGTTGAAGCATCAAGGAACTTGCATCAGGATACGTGAAGTCACAAAATCTGAAATTCCTTTTCGGTAAAAGTCTCGATCAGCCTTTTCGGCATTTTGGCATTTCGGTCACCGGGGGTTCCAAAGGGCAGAGATATCCCTTGTAACTAGATTTCCCAAAATCGTGAAGCCTAAAATCGTGATTCAAAAAATACCTGGAGGATAAGATGCTAGGACATTTCATCTTTTCAGTGACCAAAGACTCCAAGGAACAAGAGTACTCCTTGCGTCCTGATTTCATGAAATGTGAAATCCTGAAGGAACAAGCACCGGGACATTTCGACATTTCAACTACCAGATGTTCAGAGGACAAAGGAACGGGATGCTTGACTCATGAAGTCTCGGTTCCCAATAAGCGCCCTTTTCAGTTTGGTGCAAGGTCACGGCCCTTGGTCGTGTGCTGTGGGAGCTCACGCTTGGTGCTTGGAAAATCCAACTGAGCATTGGTGAAGGGACCTGTGTGTTCATTCAAAGGGTTCCAGTTCAGGACTAGAAGAGCCATTTCAGCTCCAAAACTAGAATATCCTGACCGCGGTCGCACAGCCCCCAGGAGGGATAGGGGGTCTGGATCAGGTGGTATCATAGCATCAATTTTTCGTCTATAGACTTCAGGCGAAGGAGGAAAAGAAGAAGACATAGAATTTAGAGCTGTACTCTGTGTGTGACAAGTAGTCAACATAATTCCACCAAGAAGACGAGAACCGCCTTTAGCCAACCGTGCTGTAGAGAGGGAGATGCGAGAGCTTCATGACCGATTGGAAATAATGGAAGCAACACAAAGAAGAGCACCTGACATTGGGGATGTCATTGATGCATAAATTGAAGAGGTTGAGGTTGAAGAAGTTGTAGGAGAGGAGGCTACAAAAGAACGTTTATTGAGAGTAGTTGCCAGATTGGGAGGCAGAGCTAAGATAGAGGTCCCCATGTACGAGGAAAATCTAGATGCTGAAGAAATGTTGAACTAGATAAGGTCCATGGAAAAACACTTCAACTATGAAGATGTCGATGAGAAGAAGGTGAAGCAGACAGTCACCAGACTAAAAGGGCATGCATCACTATGGTGGGATGAACTGCAGGCTGAGAGGAGAGGCAAAGGAAAATAGAGGATAAAGAGTTGGGACATGATGATAGCCAAACTGAAGGCTAAGTTCATACCCAAAGACTGCCAGATCAATCTGTTTAGAAAGCTACAGAACCTGAGGCAGAAAGGGATGATAGTTAAGGAGTACACTGAGGAGTTTTACTGGTTGAACATCAGATCTGGACAACAGGAGAGAGATGAAGAGAAAGTTACCAGATATATATATGGCTTGAGATATGAGATCCAGGACGAGCTCAGCATGATGTCATTCAAGACTGTGGAAGATGCTTATCAGTTTGCGCTGAAGGCAGAGGAGAAGCTGGCCAGAAAATAGAAAATGCAAGGAAGAGGTAAAAGCTCGGTCCCAAGCAAAATAAAGGGATTTAACCGTGACAGATCACATCAGTCTAAGGACGAGGCTAAGAAACCACAAAATCAATCAGAAAGAGGAGGAAGTTCACGAGGGAGACAGAGTGGTGGAAGAAACTCTTCTAGAGGAGAGGCAGAGGAGGAGTAAGGTGCTATAACTGTGGAAAGATAGGGCACATGTCTTGGGAATGTCCCGAGAAGAAGAAGGAAGGAGGAGAAGATCACATTTTAGAAGCACAACGAAGAGATGTTGAAGCAAAAGGAGCAAAGGATGGAGCATCCCTAATGTTGAGAAAAGTTCTCTTAAAACCAGAGGCATAAATTGAAAAACCAGTGTAGAGAAACAATCTCTTCAGGATAGCTTGAAAGAATAAGGATAAAGTATGCAAGGTGATCATTGATAGTGGGAGTACTGACAACCCAGTATCCACAGAGATGGTGGAGAAATTGGAGTTTAAGACAATTGCACATCCAAGGCCATACAAAGTCTCATGGCTACAAAAAGGACACCAAATAATGATCACTAAACAATGCTTGGTTGGAATTAAAATAGGAGGATATAAAGATGAAATCCTATGTGATGTAATTCCCATGGACGTATGCCACATTTTGTTGGGAAGACCATGGTAGTTTGATAGAAATGTCATTCATGATGGGAGGAAAAATACATATACATTGGAGAAGAATGGTCGGACACATATGTTGTTGCCAATGGAGGAGAAGAGAGTGAAAGAGGAAGCCAACACAAGCATACTTATCATGAGTGGGAAGGAACAACTAAAGGAAGTCAAGGAAGAACAGGAGATGTAGTTCGTTGTGGTGAGGAAGCCCAGAGTCATCCTTACGAGTACATCAATGGATGATTTTCCTGAAGAAGTTCAGGAGCTACTGGATAATTTTGTTGATATAGTGGTGGATGAGCTGCCAAACTCATTGCCACCCATCAGGAGTATCAATCATCATATCGAATTGATACCAGGAGCAAGCCTACTGAACAAGGAAGCATATAGATTAACACCTTGAGAAAACTAGGATGTGAGGAACCAAGTCCAATATTTGTTGGATAAGGGTTTGGTCAGAGAAAGTTTGAGCCCATGCGCAGTAACAACTATGTTAAGCCCAAAGAAAGATGGAGGATGGAGAATGTGCATAGACTCGAGAGCCATCAACAATATCACCATCAGGTACAGATTCCCTTTACCAAGAATGGATGATTTAATGGACTGATTAAGTGGAGCAAATTTCTTTTCTAAGATAGATCTGAAAAGTGGATATCACCAGATCAAGATGAGAGAAGGTGATGAATGGAAAACAACCTTTAAGATGAATGAAGGTCTGTATGAGTGGTTGGTTATTCCCTTTGGCTTAAAAAATTCCCCAGGCACTTTTATGATGCTGATGAATGAAATTCTAAAATATTTCAGTGGAAAGTTCATGGTTGTATATCTGGACGATATACTGATCTTTAGTAGGACTAAAGAGGAGCATTTGAGGCACCTAACGCTAGTAATGAGGAGGCTACAATAGAAGAAGTTGCTGATCAATTTGAAGAAGTCCTCTTTTATGAAGATAGAACTCATTTATTTGGGTTTCGTGATCTCTTCGAATGAACTGAAGATGGATCCAGAGAAGGTGAAGTTGATTAGAGAATGGTCATCACCAAGGAGCATGTTCGAGGTAAGGAGATTTCATGGTTTAGAAACTTTCTATAGGAAGTTCATTAAAGACTTCAGTGGGATGTGTGCACCCATGATGGATACAGTGAAGAAGTGACACAAGTATTTTAAATGGACAGAGGAGGCCGAAAAGAGCTTCAATATACTGAAGGAGAAGATAACAGAATGACCAATTCTGGTCTTGCCGAATTTTGAGAAGACATTTAAGGTAAGATGTCACACAAGTGGAGTTGCAATAGGAGCAGTTTTGAGTCAGGACAATCAACCTGTTGCCTATTTCAGCGAGAAGCTAAATGAGACTAAGAGGAAATACTCAAGCTTTGAAGAAATGGAGGAATTATCTTGTCCCACAAGAGTTTGTCTTGTACAACGATAACTGGGCTTTAAAATTCATAACCTGACAAGAAAAACTGAATCAGAGACATGCAAAATGGGTTGAATTTATGCAAAATTTTACTTTTGTCATAAAACATATTGTTGGGAATGCTAACAAGGTTGCAGATGCATTAAGCAGGAGATGTTTGATCATGTAGGAATTCCAGGTGAAGACCTTGGGGTTTGAACACCTTAAGTATATGTATTGTCATGATATAGATTTCAAGGAGGCCTATGAAGCATGTACAAGCCCTATACTAAGAGATAGAAGTTAGTGGATAGAGTATATGGTTTAGGAAGGATTATTGTTCAGAGGAAATCAATTGTGCATACCAAAATGCTTAATGAAGGACAATCTTCTGAAGGAGAAGCATAGTGGAGGATTGGCTAGACATTTTGGCCATGATAAAACATTTGCACAACATTTCATACTAATGGCCAGGTATGAGAATAGAGGTGATAAAGTTTGTGAACAAATGTAGGATTTGCCAACATGCAAAGGGGAAAAGACAGAACACTAGATTGTATCAACCATTTCCAATACCAGAGAGGCCTTGGGATGCAATAAGCATGGATTTCGTGTTCGGATTACAAAGAACACAAGGGGGATTCAATTCCATATTTGTGGTGGTGGATAGATTTTCAAAGATGGCACATTTCATCCCATGCCAGAAGACCAGTGATGCAACAGATGTTGCAAACCTGTTTTTCAGAGAAGTTGTGAGACTTCATGGTCTACCCAGGAGCATTGTCTCAGATAGAGACACAAAATTTGTTGGTCACTTTTGGAGGACGTTATGGAAGAATATTGGGAAATATTTGTCCTTCATCTCATCTTATCACCCTCAAACATATGGGTAGACTGAGGTGTTAAATAGAAGTTTGGGGAATTTATTGAGAAGTCTGGTTACTGAACACCATAACCAGTGGGACCAGATTCTGCCACAAGAAGAATTTTCATACAATGACTCACCGAACAAGAGCACTAGAAGGAGTCCATTCCAAATACTCTATGGAATGCAACCTAGGGGAGTGTCTGAGTTAAGGGACTTGGAATAGGGAGAGATCAGAAGCACTGGAGCAGAGGATTTTGCTGCTAAAATACAGAGACTCCATAGTCGGATCAAAGAACAATTACAGAGTTCTAACCAGAAATACAAGCACAGAGTTGATCAGCATCGCAGGGAACTTCAATTTGAAGTGGGAGATCAATTTCTAGCACATCTCAGGAAGGAAAGGTTCCCTAGAGGAACATATCACAAATTGAAGATGAAGAAGATAGGACCCTGTAAGATCTTGAGGAAGTTTGATGCAAATGCCTATGAGATCGAGCTGCCAGATGGTGTGGGAATTTCACCCATACTCAATGTCTAAGACCTGTACCCTTACAGGAAAGACGATGCAGAAGGATCAAAAGATCAAGGAAATATTCAGTGGGAGAAGCAGATGCCTGTGGCAGAGAAGCTACATATGAAGAAAATTGTTTTTCAGAGGATTGGCAAGAAGACCAGGAGGAAGACTTATTTTGAGTATCTGGTCAAATGGAAAGGCCACCCAATCAAAGATGCCAGTTTGGAAACTGAGGCTACTATCAAGAAGCAGGGAAAATTAGTAGAGGAGCTCATGGACAAGAGTCCATGAATTTTTTTCAAGGGGAGTATGATGAAGGAGCATCGTTGGCAAGCACATAGAGGCAGGACCACTCTACATGTGAGATTTCTTCCAGAACTTCTGCATGGGTAGTTGCAACCAATTTCAGAATCCACCTCCACTCAGCACCAGAAATTCACCTATAGAGGCACGCTGGAACCAATGCTGAATTTTACCCTTTCAGGCAAAGTTTTGAAATTGTAAACAGAGCAGGAGTTTCCACTTCATCTCTGGAATGCGACTGGACTAAGATAGCATAGGATGAATTTTAGAGCAGGCAAGTAGCCAGGGGAAACCCTAGAAACATTTTTGAGTTATGTAGAAGTTGGTACACATAGTTAGAGGGGGGGATATAGAGAGAAACTAGCTGTAAGAGAGAACTGTGAGTTAGCAAGAGATCTCAAATCTTTTGAGCGACTACAATTTTTAAATGTATTGTGTAGCCAGTGGGCACTTGCGAATAGAACAAAATGAAAAATTGACCCAAATGTGTGGTGTTTGGAATGTGTGCATTTTCCTGTTATTTTCTATTTTCATGAACAAGTGGATGGAACTATGAATTTTCCCAGTTTCAATTGTTTCTCTTCATTGGAAGCTCTACAAGGTGTGCATCGAGCCAAAGAGGAACAGCATTGATCTGAGTTATCGAAATCCCTTAGACACAAGGAGTGCATAGGAGATCGAAGTCTGAACCAGATGAATCTTAGGAGGAATAACACTTTGGAAGTGTTATCGATATCCAGGAACTCATTCCCTAGAAGAGGCGAAGACCGAGTCTTCAAAGACTTAGAAAATTTTCTAATTCTAAAGCGAGTAAAAGTTTAGGAGGAAGAACACCATCGAGTGTTGGGTCATGGTGGAAAATCCCGCAGACCATCCGATTTGAGGAAGGAGCTCAGACTTTAACATTGCATAGATCTAGGAGGGGAGATCCCAGAGACCTGGATGGATGATGGAGATTCCTAGAGGAGAAATGCCAAAACCCCGCAGGCCATTAGATTAGGTGGAGCTGTGAGGAGGTTAGTGGTGAGGGCTTCTTGACACCCAAAGCTCGAGAGGAGTAGTGACTGTTGATCACAAGAATATCTGGACCCTTGGTCCATTTTGGGATTTTGGGTACCATGAGTTGGAAACATAGAGACTCTTGTCTTTCATAATCCTGAACCACAAAATCGCGAAGTTGCGATTCGACAGGAACCATAAATCCCAGGGATTGTTGTGAGTCATTGATTGAATGCTAGGATATTTCGGCATTTTGGTGTTTCAGCAATTGGGGGGCCTTAAAGAGTGAAGGGATGGGACGCTTGACTTGTGAAGTCTCAATCCCCAGTATTTTGGCATTTCAGATTTCGGGAGTTGAAGAGTCAAGGAACTTGCATCATGATCCGCGAAGTCACGAAATCCAAAATTCCTTTTCTGTAAAAGTCCCGATCAGCCCTTTCGGCATTTTGGCATTTCAGTCACTGGGGTTTCCAAGGGGAAGAGATATCCCTTGTAACCAAATTTCCTAAAATAGTGAAGCCCGAAATCACAATTCACAAAAATCCTGGGGGATAAGACACTGGGACATTTCGGCTTTTTGGTGACTGGAGACTCCAAGGAACAAGGATACTCCTTGTGTCCTGATTTTGCGAAACGGGAAATCTCAAAGGAACAAGAACCGGGACATTCTGACATTTTGGCTACCAGAGGTTCAGAGGACAAAGGAATGGGATGCTTGACTCGTGAAGTCCCGGTCCCCGATAAGCTCCCTTTTTGGTTTGGCGCAAGGTCACAGCTGTTGGTCATGTGCTATGGGAGCTCACGCTTGGTGCTTGGAAAAGCCAACTGAGCATTGGTGAAGTGACCTGTGTGTTCGTTCGAAGGGTTCCAGTTCGGGACCAAAAGAGCCATTTCAGATTTGGAACCAGAAGATCCTGACAGGGAGGTCACGTAGCCCCCAGGAGGGATAGGGGGTCTGCATCAGTACACCATACCATCCTTAGGAAATTGGAATAGAAGAAGCATTCAATAAGATATTGGAAAATGCTCTGAAAAAGATATGCAATGTCAACAGGGATGATTGGGACATGAAAATACCAGCAGTACTATGGGCATATAGGATCACATGTAAGAAGCTAATAGGACAAACACCATTCAATTTGGTGTATGGGAAGGAAGTAGTGGTGCCATTAGAATTTATGGTACCCAGTCTGTGCGTAGCATCAATTACCAACATGACATAAATAGGCATAGTAAGGGAGAGGTTGAATCAACTAATTGAAATGGAAGAGGTTAGGATTATGGAAGGATTTCACCAGGAAGTGTAGAAATCAAGAGACGAATCCTGGCATGATAGACATATCAAGAAGAAGACTTTTAAGGAAGGAGACATAGTCACAATAATTTTTTTCAACGTCATGGTAAATTTAGAATGCATTGTCTAGGGCCATATGAAGTAAAGACTGTCATAGATGGGGGATCTGTGAAATTCAAAAATTTAGGAGGAACACAACTCAAAGGAATCATCAATGGTACTCAACTGAAGTTGTACAAGAACAATTGACCTACTTGTAAATTCTAACCTTGTACAATATATACTGCAAACTGATATTCAGAAAAGAACAAAAAAGATACAATGGCAAATACAAACATTACACAAAGATTTTTCACCTGGAAACCCAAACTGGGAAACCAACATATATTATATTCATACATTGTGTTACATTGTTTACAATACAATATACATATAGGAACCAGCGGCATCCAAAACCCTAACCCAATGACCTGGATTAGTCCAAAACCCTAATTCCTTAACCGGAAATAGAAAACCATCGGCAAAAAACCATGTGCCAAAAAAACCACCTAATATCATGTGGTCTCAAAAATATGTCGCCCCGGTAATATGTCATCCCGAAAATATGTCGTCTCGGAAATATGTCATCCCGACGGAAATATGTTGACCCGAAAAAAAAAATTTGGGGGGCGCTGCCCCCGAACCCCCCTGCACCCCCCCTCTAACCCCCCTACGC
>JASDQU010350652.1:0-10202 GCA_032191745.1 Picea mariana
TGAGTTCTCCCATTCTTCTCCAGGGTGTATGTGTTCTTTCTCCTATCATGAATCACATTCCTGTCATATTGCCACGGTCTACCCAGCAATAGATGACAAACATCCATGGGAATGACATCACATAGTATTTCATCCTTATATCCTCCTATTTTAAATTCAACTAAACATTGTTTAGTGACATTTACCTGATGTCCTTTTTGTAACCATGAAACTCTGTATGGGCTTGGATGTACAATAGTCTCCAGCTCCATCTTTTCTACCATCTCTGTAGAAACTAGATTGTTTGTGCTACCACTATCCACGATGACTTTGCATACCCTGTCTTTGGTCTTGCAAGAAGTCCAAAAAAGTATGTTCCTTTGGGATGGGTTCTCTGTCTCCTTCTCTGGAATTAAGAGAACTTTTCTCATCATCAGTGATCTTCCACCCTCAGCATCTTCTACCTCAACATTTTGTCCTTATGCTTCGGCAATGTGAGTTTCACCTCCTTCTTTCTTTCTATCTGGACATTCATAGGATTTGTGTCCATTTTTTCCACAGGTAAAGCATTTTATTTCTCCAACTCTGCCTCTTCGTCTTCCTCTGGTTCAAGGAAAATTATTTCTATTAGCATATTGTCCTCTCTGTGAGCTTCCTCCTCTCTCATGATGAGTTTGACGTTTCTTCCCCTCTTCTTGAGGTTTTTGATTCCTGTCTTGGGAAATTGTTTTGCCTCTGGATTGACTTCTACCTCGGCCTCTTTGACCTTGCTTTTGGCTCAGTTTTTCTTTAGCTTTCAGAGCCATCTGATAAGCATCTTCCACATTTATAAGGGTCATCATGCTCATCTCATCCTAAATGTCGTATCTTAGACCATTCATGTACCTGGAAACTTTTTCATCATTGATTTACCAATGACCTGTTCTGATGTTGATCTTGTAGAACTCTTCAGTGTACTCTTTCAATGTCATCAACTTCTGTCTCAAATTCTGCATCCTATGAAACAGAGTAATTTGATAATCCTTGGGTATGAATTTGTCTTTCATCTTCGCAACCATTCTATCCCAACTCTTGATTTTTTGCTTGCCTTTCCAACGTCTGTCAGCCTGTAGTTCATCCCACCATAATGTTGCATGCACTTTAAGTCTTGTGACAGCATGCTTGACCTTCTTGTCTTCCTCGAAATTCTCATAGTCAAAATATTTATCCAGAGCTCTAATCCACTCTAGAAGCTCTTCAACATCCAGGTTTCCCTCATACATGGGAATATCCATTTTTTCCCTGGCACCTACCCTTGCAACAGTCTTGAATAGGCGTTCATCTGCTGCATCTTTGACTGCTACTTCTTCTCCTTCATGTCCAGCTTACTTTTCACTTTCAGCCTTGATGATATCTCCAGCGTCGACTATGCGCCTCTGTGCTATCTCCATGGCATCAAGCTTGGCACGTAGTTCGCACATTTCTCTTTCCACTACTGGATCAGGCATTAGCCTGTCTCTTCTTCTCCGTGGCATGGCTGAGAAATTTCTCTTTTCTCTACTACAGAAAGAAAAGAAATTGTTCCGTGCTCTGATACCACAACTGACGCAGACCCCCAATCCTCTAAATCGAGGTTTGCACAGGATCTTTCAAATTCTTCCCTCCTGAGTCTGATTGACTCTTAGGTTCCTCCACAAGTAATCCTACACACACACAACAACGGTTCTTTTTTTCCACAGGTTCTTATGAGTATGCCCTGTGTGAACCCACACAAAGTGCCCTCAACTCACCTAACCACAATAAATTGATCGCGACCTTTTTTTCTCCTTAACGGGACTTTCCTTTTCTTCCCTTTTTGGGGTTATGGGTTTTGCAATTTCACGATTCCTGATGTCGAAGTTCTCGACCTTTCCACCTTCTGAAATCCAAAATGTCGACTTTCACGAAATACTTGACCTCGTCCTCCTACCCAGCTATATCGTATTTCGCAACTTCGGGAGTTACGGAACAAGGAATCCCGACCTCTTTCCTTCACAACTGCCGAAATTCCAAAACCCGACACGTTCAGCAAAAGGCTGGCTTCTATCGCAACTTTTCACCCTTTCCTTTCAAGGTCTCAGACTTCATGATTTCACGAGTCCTGCTGTAAGGCTTTCATCTCTCTGACCTCCACAAACCCTGAACTCTGAAACAATATCCCCAACAGGATCAACGGCTACAAACCTCCCTTTGATTCGACGACCCACGCGATTTCAGACTTTCGGGCACCAGGAGTCCAAGACTCTCGATCCCAAAAACTACACTCTCGGGTTTCCAAACCCTGAAACACCGAATTGTCAAAACTCCACTTCACACTATTTTTCATTTCACAATATCGAGGGTTCTCATGTGAAGTTCCCCGAATTCTCATCAACGGGAATGCCGAAATCCAGATTCCCAAAATTCCAAAATGCTACTTCACAATATCCTGGATCTCGCAACTTCAAAATTCTAAATGCAAGGGCCCAAGCTCCTTGTCCTCAGGTCTTCCGGTATTCCGAATCTCGAATTACCGAAATCCCAAAATTCACATCAAGTTCTGTCGCGACTTACGACTTCGGGTTTTTCACTCCACTGTGTCCCGATCGATTTTCCTCAATACCTATGAAACGTCGAACTCTGAAATTCCAAAATGTCAAAATTTCTACTCCTCTCCTTCTCACGCGATAATCCACTTCGCGCTTTGGGAGTTCGAGTGACCAAGGGTTTCACCCACACTTCGGACTTACACCTCCCAAAATGCCGAAATGATCTCGACGGTCTTACAGTCACGATCAGTAGTCCATATTGGATCCTGCTTCTCGAAGGATGAATTCCTCCAATCGCTTAAATTCCCCATAGCTCTCTTGGATCCTATGGTCCTCACTTTTTCAAGGATTCTCCACAAAGAATTTTGAGTACTATTTGATTATTCCCTCTAGAACCTCTGCAAAATGAACTAATGTCCCCTCGCTATGACCTAAGCAACTTCACCTCACCTCCCTTTGAACAGTTCAAAGGCACTACCCCCTCTGAGCTTCTCTGATAATTCAAGTCTCGAAAAAGGGCCTCTGCTCGCACTCCTTGCGGTCGACTTTCAAATACTTCTGTGTATTTGAACTCTCGACTCTGTGCACCTTCTGCAATAGCAGTCTCTCTCTCTCTCTTCCCCCTTAGTAAAAAATATTCTAAGGACTCAACTAGCCTGCGCACACCTTGCACGGCTCATGTGCTCCACTTGCACTTCTGTTGAAATGAGACAATGGTATCCCTCTTGAGCTTTCAGAGATAAACTTAGAAGCTTCGTCAACGCACTCCTTGCGGACACTTCACTGCACTCCTTGTAGGAAATTCTCTCAGGAAGAGAAACAATTGAAACTCATTCTCTTTCTCTCTCAAAATTTAAATCTTCAACATGAAAACATACATTCACACACAGCTTAATAACAAATGCATGATTGAGAGAGTAAGAAACTATAAACAGATCATTCAGCATGTGTACATAGAAAACATCATAACACCATGAATCTGAATCAAAAATTCATATATTAATTTAGAACTTATGTACATGGGTTCTCATTTACAACTCCTCTACTACAACTCTCTTCTTCTCTATGATAATGTGCTTAATTGATCTAATTCTGATTGATACAATGATACAAAGATGAGGGTGTCTATAGTTGTTTCCCTTCTGTTCCTAAAACTGTCTAATCTGGAATTTAAATCTACCTACTTTCATTAACTATGCATAAATGCCTCTACCTCCTACAGATGAGAGTGAATCGCTCATGATCTGTTTACAATACGCAAGTATGCTTCCCATTAATCATTACATTAATGCTTCAAAACATTTCCAAAACATGTAAAATGTGTGTTGCACTTTCCAGTTGTCTTCTGCCTTCATGCTCGCTTGGCTGGCTTCTTGCGATGCTCCTACATCATTAACCCTTATTGGATTGAAATCAATGTTTCACCATTTCTTTTCCACATTTCTAAGAAAGAAAATACAAGTAATGCTACACATGTTTTTTTGTTTATTTTTCGTGTCCACTTTTAATCTCCTAACTTTTATTAGTTTTTCTGTATTTTTTTATTGGGTTGCATTAAATTCAGTAAGACCTTGCTTGTATTATAATGTGGTTTATATGTTAAGGATAATCATCATGCTCATAGTTGAAAATGTGGAAAGAAATTGAGCATAGAAAAAAGAAGACAAAAACAGACACATGGGAAATAGAGACACAGGAATGACAGCCACCTGTACAATCTATAAATTCTACAATTATATGGGTGTACTTACAATCTAATATCCTTACATTCCATGATGATTATTTCAATGGGGTAATCCACAGTGGGGTTGCACCTCCTATTAGTCTAATACTTGATTGGTTGCAGGACTGATATTCCTTTCATTTTGTAGAAATCACATGCCTTATGCCCAGCCTGCCCCCCATTGACCCTCTATGTTGCCAGCTTCCATGGATGTTTGTGTTAGTTAGTACTAAGTTCAAATGCATCTATGTTGGTGCCTTGGAATTATTTCTAAAACTATAAAATCTCCTTAGTTTCAAGCCATCATGATTATGTTGAGTGGGCATCCACAGTGGGGTGGAACCTTCTATTAGCCTAATACTCGATTGGTTGCAAGACCGATATTTCTTTGATTGTGCAGAACTCATATACCTTCTTCTCAACCTCCCCCCCTATTGACCCTCTATGTGGCCAACTTCCAAGGGTGTGTGTTAGTTATTAATAATTCCAAATGAAAATATGTTGGTGCCTTGTAATTTTTTCTACAACTATAAAATATCCTTACATGCCATGATTATTTTGTCGATGGGGACATCCATAGTGGGGTGGCACCTCCTATTATCATATTACTTGATTGGATGTAATACTGATATTCCTTTTATTGTATAAAACTCAGATGCCTTCTACTCAACCTCCCCACCATTGACCCTCTATGTGGCCAGATTTCGTGGGTGTGTGTTAGTTAGTAATAAGGTCAGATGCATCTAAGTTGGTGGCTTTGAATTGTTTCTACAACTATAAAATCTGCTTCAATGACATGATGATTATGCCAATTGGGGTATTCACAATGGGGTGAAACCTCCTATTTTCCTATTACTAGATTGGCTACAACAATTGATATGAATTATGCTCAACCTCCCCCTATCCACCCTCTAATTCGCCAACTTTTGTGGGTGGGTGTTAATTATTCATAAGGTCATATGCATCTATGTTGGTACCTTGGAATTGTTTCAACAACTAGACAACTATCCTCCTCTTCTACACAAAGTTCTATCTTGGTGTCCCATTCGCAAAAGGCTAAGTTTGCATACCAAACATTGTGGTTGTAGCCACTACAATATTGGCTACAAATTCCACCATGAAAGGGTAAAAAAAATAATTTAGAATATAAAAACTTCATTCATCATCCAAATCTTGTTACACATAAACCATGTTGATATATATAGTAACATTTCTAACAAAAAATAAAATGTGCCCATTTTCAAATAATATAAGAGCATGTTGCATATACTTAATAGGCAGAGCAACATACCTCTGTAGAAATATTTATGACTACAACTTGCATGTGATCATTCTCTTCCAAACATATCTAACTATAATTCAAAATTTCACAAACCTAGCCATGATAAAATCCATTAGACATTTGGCCTAGCACCTAGTGAGAACATTCAATAAATCAATATTAATTGCATGTGTAGTGAGAATAAATATTAAGCCATCAATCACTATAAAAAGTACCATCAACAATGTTTTTAATCCATATGAATATTTGCACCTTTTTCATATGAAATCTCATCACCAATTAAACAGCAATGTTGGTTGTTAAAAATTCATCCAATCCATCATCAATGCAATGCCAATTGCCTCCAAAAATGAAAAAAAACAAGGGCTAATTTTGTCAAGGAGATATAATTTTGAGAGAGATGAAAAAAAAACCAATTGTGAAGTGGGTTTGAGGATGTAATCATCATAAGGCCAGGAATTCATTATGCCATGGAAAAGCGCACCATTGACCATATTCGCTTGATCGACAATTCACCTGGTCATATATAAAATAGCATCTGCATTACCAACCAAAACTAAACAAAAAACACAATAAGAAAAGACAAAGGTTATATATTGCTTAGCATGGGCGGGAGGAGTAGGTGGGAGATGGACCAGATTTAGAATGTCAATATCATGCTATAGCTATCAATGGATTAGAAAAGGGAGAAACCATAAAACTTGAAAGTAACAATGTGGAAAATGCACAAGAAGTAGTAACGATGTGCAAAATGCACAAGAAACAACCTCATTCACATTTTATGAAACCCAAAAATTGATGGGCAATAGGTATTGGGAGAAATCGTTTCCTCAAAAAAAGTCATGGGCGAAATTGGTGCCATAAATCCTTCAATCGAGGAGATGCAGGTGAAAGGGTTTACATAAAATTTTGATTCATGGAGAAGAGGGCGAAATAATTCCCAAAACCTCAAGAAATCTGGGCAATGGAATCAACAAAAAAATCGTGATTCTGAAAAATCAGGGCTAATTGGAAAGTTGTTCCTGAAATCAGGAGGGCTAACCATTTTCCCACTGATTTTATTACTATTTTACTATTTTATAGGGGATGAATTATCTGTCATAATTTTAATATACGGGTTAAACATTTAAATTTTTGTAAATACTAGTTTAATGGAAATTCGTCTTTCAAAAATTTAAATCCTAAAATTTTGTCCATTGACAAAATATCGCCACTAAAATTATCTATGCAAGTCTTAAGGAAGAAACATAGTGTTTCCATTTCAATTTAACTACATTAACAAAGTCTTTTTACTCTAACTATGAAAGGTTGAACTTGAAATGGGTTGGAGGTGCACAATCCTTTTTTCGCTCCTTTTCAAACTAATGAAAAACTAGAATATGACTTGATTTGTAATGTTCCCAAGCTGATTTTCTTGGAACATTTGAGGTTTTTCTGTTTCTTGGATGTGGTTTTTTGTCAAACAGTTTGTGTGTTTTCCTTCTCAAGTGCACTAGGATGTTTTATTTTAGTTTTGTAGTACATAAATGATAGGAGAATAACAATAATGTATACACAACATAATGCAATACGAAGTAACACAAGAAATAGCCACAAATACCTCATATCTGAGTTTATTTCATTATATAGCTGACCTCATATGATAATAGTGCAGATCTGGAATACATAGAGAAGAATAGTGTGTGTGGCTAATAATGCCTCCAATATACAATAGAAGATGAAGATATAGGCTTCCAAAAGCCTCCCCAAGATGAATACCAAATATCTCTAAGATACAACCCTTCCCCTTTGTTGTAGGTGATTCCTTCTCTAGCACAATGTGGACTTCCTGGCTGGAATAGACTAAGGATGGTACGAACTCCTCTATGCTGCCCTCAAACTCTTACAAAACTATGATAGAAGATAGATTTGATTATATCAAGATGATAGGAGTAGTCTTTGGGTTGTAGCTTAACTGGCTGACCTCCAAATAACCATATCCCTAACAACATATGCACCCTCTCCCTCGGGAAATACACCCAAATCCACAAATAAATATATGTGATCTCCAAACTCCCATGATAAGATGAAAACCTCTAGATCTGAATATGTATGTTCATGGAAAGTGATCACTTGTAAGTTTCATGCATATCTGAAACGTCTCAATCAATGGACTCAAATATAATTGTGCCCTCCTCTTGAATTAAGCCCCACTAAGAGAAATGGTGAATATGGTATGTAAACCCTCCACAAAGTAATGAGAAAAAGCACCCTGGAGATATATAACAACTCTGAACTAGAATTACTTCCATATAAAATCACCTCTAGATCCTGCGAACTCTTCTCTCATGAACAATGTGCCCTAACTCCGTAGAAAGACACCAAATCTGTACCTTGCTTCCTCAGATACTTGTGAAACTAAAATATAACTGAACTAGAATGGTGAGGGATGAATGTTTCACCTCCTTGGCCATGCTTGGATCAAGAACATGAGAATCTTTCACTCCCTTGTTGATCTCTAGGGTGTATTCACTCAAAACCCCCAAATACCATGGGATCTCTAGTTAAGAAGCCAGACATCAAAATAGTAATCAACATCATGAGAGAATAGAAGCCCCTATCTCTCTTTTATACCCATGTTCATCGTTTCTCTCCAAGTGACTTTTACTTTCCTTTTAATATTCCTTAATAAAATCACTTCATTAATTTATTAACTTTTTTTCCTCTAAAAAGTTATTTATTTGTCCTTATGGCTTCTCTAGCCATTGAAAGTCACTTCTCGCCATATTATCTTGTAGTGTTCTTCCTCCCGATTCCAATGAGATATTGCACTAACAGGTTTCTTCAATTATTATGCCCAAAATGACCTCCTTAGTGAATTTAATTGAAATATGCCCCATAATATCTCAAAATTATGAAAATCGTCATAATGCAACAAAACCAAAGACAACTTGTGTGGAATGAATAGTGATGATGAAATATGATGAACGATGCAAGTTTGGGCCAATAAAACCTCTCAATATCTCTTAAACTCGCTATCACCCCCATCTAGCTACTGTGGCAAGCATCCCACTCTCTAACATAGAAACATCCAAAAATGGGGACATTACATGATTCTCCACCAACATCTAACCTAGATCTGACCCTAATTTGATCTATCATAAGAAATTATATACCGAGTACCTATCTAGTCTATTTTCCACCTAGCATCAATCATTTTCATATTCCTATTTTGAAATGAGCTTAACATGTTGGACATCCACCAAACATACCTTCTACAACTTATTCCAAAAAAAATGTAAAAAATAAAATCCAAGGGGTCCACTTTAGTATCACTTCCCCAACTTTATTTACCTTAATAGTAGAATTTACATCCCCGCTCAAATAAACTTCCTCCTTTTAAATAAATCATGTGATAACAAATCCTCATTGGATTCCACAATTCCACTTTATTATCATATGGACCATAAATGTTGATAACATCAACACTAAAGAAATGAAATTTTCTTCAATATCTAAGTCAAGTATTACAAATTTATCAATCAAATAAAACTCTTCCTCCAAATAGCTACCAAACCTCTTTACCTTTCTATAGATTTTAGACATAAGAAATCCCATTCCTTTTGGATAGCTCTCCCAAAACATTAACCCCTAAACCCATAATTTCTTATAACATAATAATATCAAGGTTTTGAAGTTTTAACATTTAGTGGCAAATTTTATAAGGTTTTTCTAAACACTTTAAATATTAAATGACATAAAAATAGAGAAAAATCATTATGAAGGAATTGGCATTCTTTCTTTAAGGCCCCTTCTAGGATCTTATACTTTGCGGGATAGATTAGCAAGTGCATATTTAAAGTTGCAAATAGAAAGTTGGAAAATTTAAAACAAAATTTTTCCAATTGCAATAAAATAAACGTATTAAACACATACTCTGTGTGGTGTGACATCTGCATTATGGAAATTTTACAACAAGGTCTATTGCATTCAAATAAATGTATTGAAAATAGATTATTGTGAGCATTGTTTCAAATAAATGTATTGAAAACGGACTATTATGAGCATTCTGATTAAATATGTTATTCAAGTTGGTTGAGCTTTTCCTTTGCATTTTATTTGAGAGTCCCAAAAATAAGATAAATAGATTTGGGTTGTGGGTGTTCAACACCAAAACATGTTTCCATTTTTTTCATAAAAGATGTTTCCATAAATATAAAAGATGTTTCGGTTTTTTTTTTTAAATAAAAGATATTTCCAAAAATATAAATATTTTTTCATAAAAGATATTTCCATAAATATAAATATAAAAGATGTTTTAGTTTTTTTGAAAATAAAAGATATTTCCAAAAATATAAATATAAAAGATGTTTTCATTCTTTTTTTTTAAATACAGGTTATATGAAAAAACCAAAACAAAACATGTTGTTTATAAGAATTAAAGATGAAGGAATATATCATTTAAAATCTCTGATCTTCAAGCATCAAAGAAATGCAAAAATTTTGTCAAATCACCTGCTCTGACCCTAATTTGAACTATCATAAGAAATTATCTAAGTACCTATCTAGTCTCTTTTCCACCTAGCATCAATCATTTTCATATTCCTAGTTTGAAATGACCTTAACATGTTGGACATCCACCAAACATATCTCCTACAACTTATTCCAAAAAAGAAGTAAAAAATAAAATCCA
>JASDQU010350654.1:0-12206 GCA_032191745.1 Picea mariana
TATTCTAAAACTAAGAATTAATCCAAATTTAAACTTTACTCTTTGGTTTGAATCTAACTAATTAAAATAATAAGAAAATAAAAAAAACTAATAAAAAAAAAACTTATTTAAAACTAATTTTTAAAAAAAAATTAATTTTAAATATGAATGAATAATTAAAAAAAATATTATAACAAAAAAAAATTTTAATTTTTTTTTTTTTTTAAATTAATTTCATTATATGGGCATATGGGCATCGTGGTTTCATTATACATTAAATGGGCATCGTGGGTCCTCGCATGAGGCCCACGTGTCCCTTTTTATTTCCACTCCCAAACCCTACACGTTCCGCCTTCCTAAACCCTAAACGCATCCATCGCTTGTCGCCTTCATTATTTCTTCGTGTTGTATCTGTGAGCTAGCAGGCTTTGAGGGTTTCGGTGGAGGGTTTCTATTTTTATCGGCGGTTCATTTTCATTTTGCATCACATAATTCTTTGATTTGCTGTAATGGCGACGACAGAAAGTTCATCAAAGGTCACAAAAGAATGGAAGAAACTGAAGATCCAGGAGCTGTGTGATGAACTTTCTAAGAGGGATCCAAACCCCGGCGCTCCCAGCCCTTCCTCGACTGAATGCCTGGAAAATTCTTCAGATCCGTCGGAAAATGCTGTAGGCGAGGGCCCTGAGTCGGACGTAAAACAGACTGCTCCTTCGTCAGAAGAAGAACCAGAAAAATCTGAGGCAGTTGACGCGGAACCGCCTTCCGGAGACGAGGCGTCCCAACTCAATAGTGTTACCCAGAAGTGTGGATATTCAATAATGGCAGAGTCAGTGGACCCCGTCATGGACGTCACGACAGCCGTGGAGAAGCCATTAGATGAGGGGGAAGATAATGGAGTTGCTAGCATTGCAGGACCTTTACAGTTGTCGGACTTGGAAAAGAAGCACCGGTGTGCCGAGAGGTTTGGCTATCGATCTGCGATTGTAGAGACATGTTTGAATGAAGAGGCTTGGCGCTTGCGCGGGGCTATGGTAACTCGTGGTTGTTATGTGGGTATTTTATTTTTATTTGGTTTTATTAATTTTTTTTTTTTGATAATTTTTTTGTTTGTTTTGTGTTTGTGCAGCTCCTCAGTCATGGCTGGGAGTTGCGTTCGGGCTATGTGGTGCAAGAACAGGCCTTTGTTTTCCGTGTTTCTGCTGCTTTGGTTATGCATAGTTTTGAGTTTGTGTGGGGATGATGCCAATTGCCTACACTATGGTTCTTGCCTCCTTACTCAGAGCTCATAGAGAGCTGGCCCCCCACCAGCTTACACACACAAGAAACTAGCCTGCTGGGGAGGGATGGCATGAAGGAAGGTTTGGAACCCTCAGACCTTTCTCCCCCATTTAGCCTAGATCTATGTGTGTTGCTGCTCTCCACTTAATCGAGCCCTATTGCTTACTGCCTGTAGCAAAGCTGCCTACTGGACGCATCACATGGAAATAAGGATCGGGTGATGGGAATTCTGGAAGTCACTAGCTTTTGGGTCTGAGGCATCTGTTGCCTTGATTTGAACTGTATTGTCATGGGTCTATAGGCATGTTGCACTGCCTCTTCTGCACTGCACATGTTTTACATCATGTGGGTGTATGCTCCTGTTAGTTTTCAAGTTCTATACTTTTATTATTGCATAGCTATTCCAATCGTGTGTGATGTTACCTTAGGTTTTGGAATTATGGGCTTTGTTGATTTGGGGTAAAATGTGTGTATTCTCTTCTCCATATTGCTTGCAAAAAAGTGCTGTGTGTTTCCATACTATTCTTTTCATTTGGGTCTCACAGAATTTTAGGTTTTAGATGTCGCCTTGCTGTATTTTGGGCCACAATATGTGCATTCACACTTTTCTTTCCTGTCAGCTAGGTAGTGCTGGGCATTGCAACTACTTATCCCTTTTGAAGAAAACGATGGTCATCTTGATTGTGACAAATCCTCAGGTTTATACACAACTAGGTAGTTCCCCTTACACAACTTACCCCTAAACTCAGTGTGTTATCCATCTCATCATCCAGTCTAGGTATGGACTCGGTTATGGTATGCGCAGAATGCACAAGTGTATTTTGGGATTCCAATTGTAAATATGATAGCAACCTACAATTAGCCTCCCCAGATTTGTTCAACATATCCCTGGCCTGCGAATGTACCACATAGTAATTCACTTTGACTAGAATTATTTCTTTCAATACACTAGTTGTGTGTTTGAACGGGCTTGTTGTGCAGTTCTAGACATATGATTTTGGAAGAAAATCTTGTTCATCTTTGTGCTGTTTTTTTTTTCTCTATAGGAACGAAGAGTATCTGTAGTATTTTATCATTCTAGCTATTGGAACTTGGAAAAATCTTCTGGTCCATACCGCTTGCATTTTGTTCTTTTCAGAAAGGTTCATTTAAAATTAATTTTTTTTATCTCACAGCAGATTTGTTCTTTGCTTCTGCAGTTCTTATCTTTTCCCATTAGGTACAACCAACTGGGACAATGTTATGATTTTGTTTATGTGTTGTTTGTCTAGGTTGTCATCTTGTAGATGCTACTTTAACCTTTATATCATTCTTCTCAATGAGCAGTTCTCAATTTCCAACTTTTTTTTGCAATTTTCCACCAAGTTTCTGGGATGCGGGAATCAGGAAGTGCTTTTGGGAGACATGTGGAAACACCCCCCCAAATTTTAGCGAATTTCAGGGTTCCCTGCATAGGGGATGCTGTCTGAAATCTTAAAAAAAATAAAATTAAAATTAAAATATATAAAAAAACAATGACATTTGTATTTTCAAATATGAATCAATCGCAAACATGAATGATGAATCAAGAAATAAATATTCACATTGGCAAGTATGTTGTTAAAGTCATAATTTATGTTCTTTATAAAGTGTTATGGTTAGGTGAATTAGGGTTTAGGGTTTTTATGTTTTAATTTTATTTTTTTTTTAGACTTTTTTTTTATAACCCTAGTAGGTAGGTAGGTAGGTAGGTAGGCCCTTGGTTCCATATTTTGAACCAGGGCTCTGATACCATGTGTAGGGATTCGGCTCCACAAAGCCATATAAATCCCAAAGAAAAAATTTAAATTAAGGAATGCTAACCTAACATTTTATTTTACTTCATAATCAACATATAACCAAAATTTATTGAACTGAACATAATAGCTTACAAACCACCTTGTAACCCTTCATATTCCTTAAATTGCATAAAACAAATACATAAATTAAAATAAAATACCTTGGTCTGATGCTAACCCTCCGCTTGTCTTGTTAACCTTCCTACTGTTGCCTTTCCCAGCTTGAAGCCACAGACCAACTCTGCCCAAACCGTGTTTCCACCCTGCCAACAAGGACAACTTCCTAGCTCCAGGATACCATATGGATATCCTGACCCCCGTGCCCAAAACCTCTAGCAAACCGATGCCCCCTGTACTAATCCTTCCCGACTACAGAACTCAACTCCCCTCTGTAAATCCAAGAGAACCCTAAAAAAAATGATCCCCCCCCCCAAAACAAGTAGAATGATAATCCCCTTTCTTTCGTAAACCTCCTCCGCTCATATCCCTCCTTCACCACCCTTTCTCCTCATTTATTTCCTTATCTCTACATTCATTACCTTATCCACATAGTTAATGCCCCTTATCCAATTATTAATGTTCCTTATCCGTTTATTAATTCTCCTTATCCCCTCCGTATACGTAATCCTTTAATTTAAACAATTAAATTTATTAACCCTTTTAAATTTAATACCCATGTCAATGAATACAACAGGTAATTAATTAATCAAATTATAACAATTAATTAATTAATAAATATTTAATTAGTATCATTATACCAATCTTTGTTTAACTAATAACATGTTAGAAAAATTAATTACCTAATAAATTTTTACTTAATAATCCCTAAACATATATTCTACTAGGGTTGTTACAGCATGGTAGATTACTATTGATCTTATGCTTTCATATTTGTACTTTTAATTGTGTAAATAAGGTGTTTGACTTAGCATTTTAATAGAGAACTTAAATTCACCATAGCCTTAAGCCCATTTCTTGACTTGATTCCCTTGGCAATCAATCCTGGAATGTTGTGTTTGTTCTATTGGTTTTATTGATTGGTTGTGAAGAGTTATTCTTTTTACTTCATCCTCATCCCTAGATCATCAGTCCACGCCTGAGCAGTTAGCCAGGAGCCAGATCGACGGTCGTCACTTCGGTGTTAATAGACCTATATATCCTAATGCCTTTCTTTTTTGTGCGTGGATGATGAGCGAAGGATGTTTTCCCAGTTGTCTACCCCCGTCGATTGTTCCTGGATGATGGTTTCCATTGTTCCTTTGCGATTGAATAATTCTACGATTGTTTATCTTTTATTTCCATGATCCGCTTATTATCCTCTGTGTTTTATACCTTTCCTAGAAAATTTAAGTCTACGTTTCTAATGAATTTCCTGGCGAGGTATATCTCTGCATTTTCAATACTTTTCCGGGCAATTTAAGTCTGCAATATATATTTCATTTCCTAGAGAATTTCCCTATGCATTTTGATATGTTTTAAAGGCGAACTTACCTTGCGTTTAACACATCTAACCTATGATTTAGCCTCTGCATTATTGATATATTTTGATGGCGATTTTCCCTACGTTTTTCATACTCTGGCTTGCATTTTTTTTCCTCTCCAATATTGATTAGCATTGGATAGGGACCTGATGTTACGATGTGATTTTCTATTAACTTTTCTGGGTGTTGTTACTTTGCAATATCTTATTTTACTGTGATCTCTCTTGGCGTTGATACACTGTGATATTATGTTACCCAACGAATTGAACATTGCAGTGATTAATTTCATGTAAGGTTTGGTAGTGATTAATATGGTAGCAATTAATATGTTTTAAATATTGCAACAATATAATATGTTAGACAACAATAAATGTTAGACATTGGCCATGCATTAGAAAACAATATATCATTCCAGTTTTATACTCAACAAACAACTTGCACCTTTAAAAGACAATGAAATTCATAGCTATTGACATCAAATTTAAGTGACTACAAATTTATACATTAAATGGCATGAATGGCGGTATATTTACCACTTCTCATGATTTCATGGATTCACATTTATTTACAGATAGTGAACTGACATACTGGGAGCGAATTGAATTAGGTAATAGTGACTGGAATGGCATTTTATAGAAAACGATTATTATGTTGCAACAAACTACATTTTCTTCTCAAATAGAACCTCAATTCATTTGAATGCAAAATTACATGCTTTAACTGTGATTTTAATTATACTTATGACTGCGAACTCATTTATATGGCTGTGTTCATTTTTTTATGCCTACGATTTTGTTGGGAATAATGGATAGGGTTGGTAAGTCAGTGTTTTAACATTGGCATCATTCTACTACTGTGTTCTCCCAATTCCATTTGAATGGGCCTTTGATTCCTTTACTACTGCATTTTAACTTTAGATCCAACAACAATTATTATCGACGACTACTTGGTTGCTTATAATGATTGTAAATATTTAATTAGTGTTAATACCTTGTTAAATGATGAATAGTATAGGTTAATTATGTGAAAGTTAGCTGGTATAATATGTTCACTCCCATAATAAGTATTGTGGAAAAATGAATCTGTTCATGTCAATTTGAATTCTATTAATTTAAATATTAATGTTCATATATATATATGTATAAAATCTTAATCGCAATGTGGAACGTTGTGCCTTTAAAGGCATTTCCAAATAATGTATTCAAATTATAAAAATGATGTAAATTGACATGGTAATTGTGTTGGAAAATTTATAATAGTTCCATTATATTATTGTGGTCATGGAATTTTTTTGTATGACCATGTTTTGGAATGATGTTGTGTTTGAATGTGAAGGACCTTTACTCCTTTCTTATATCGTTAATATTTTTAGAAAAAATTAAAATATTGCTAGTGCGCCTCGTGAGAAGATATTTAGGTGCCATGTCACTGGCGAAAAGCCGGTTACGCCAACTGGATGGAAGGTATGTCATTTTGGTAAATGAATATTTTATTATAAGCAGTTTACTACATTTCCTAATGTATGGAATTATAGTTATCAATAATGGATTATCGCATGCTAGGCACTTGATTTTGGAGACCGATTCCATAAGCATCAGATGCTTGCAACTATTGGAATTAGTGAATAGAAGGATATTATTAATCCATCCACATTAGAGTTTGTTGGCGAATTCATTAAGAGCTTGTGTAATTTTAATTTGAGTGATGTCATCTCACATCATGTCGACTTGTTGCTTGGATGTGTGGGTGTTGTACTTTAGCATGTAGGAATTGTCGTGTTTGTGTTGGGAGGGGAGTCATTTCTATCTATCTTGATTTCCGCATGTTCGCCTAGTTGCTCGATGTGCTAATGTGTTGATTTGTTGTTGTCTATTTCTTGTTTGGTGGGCGTGGTGATCATCGTTCAGTTGTGTTGTTTAACTGCAATCGTTGTTGTCATCTTGTTTAAAAATGAATTGCACATTTAGCTTCGTTTGTATTCATAACGATTGGGGTCGTTACATATGGTATCAGAGTGGGTTCAACCCCGTGACTGTGGATTTCCATGCTTTCCACAAAAGTAAACCGTTGAGTTTTAACCTAACGCTAACAAAAAAATTTAGCATGTCCATGTGGTGATCTCGATTAGAGAATACCACAGAGGTTCACAACATGGTGTTGTGGAAGGAGGTGTGATGCCTCCTAAGGAGCCCGCCCCCTAGGAGTCTGATCCCCAAGGGAAAGAACCAGTCCTTGGGCTAGATTCGATGGTTGAAGGGATGACGATGGTCTTACAAGGCCCTTCCAGGAATTGTCAAAAGGCCTTGATTCACCATCTGTTTTGAGTGAGGCCAGGGTGCATGTGCCATTAGCATCCACTAAGAAATCAAGAGAGATGAGTTCCTGAGTCCTCAAGTGTCACAGACAACTATGCCTTCGAGGGATGGCTATATATCAAGGCAATGTGCTTCACGCTTCGCGATTACGACCTCTAGCATGAAAGTCTGTATGGTGTTTTTTCAACTGAAGGGAGAGTTCTCTTCTATGGTGAAAGACACTCTTGCCACTTCTAAACATGGTATTCGACGACATGTCATGGGAATTGCTTGAGGAATGGTTCCGAGAGAGGTATCTTTCATAGGAATTCATTGAGCATCAGTTGAACAAGTTCAATACCTTGCGACAGGCCAGCCGCACAGTTCTTGAGGACGAGGCCCATTTTGTGGAATTGCTTTGATATGCTTTGCACCTTAATACCGAGAAACTTAAGGTAAAAAGGTTCTTGTTTGGCCTTAATTTCAACATACATGCAAAGGCTAGGATTCTGATTCCTCAGACCTTGCATGATGTCATCTAGAAGGCCCTCATAGCAGAGTAGGAGCTTGTTAGAGGGGGTTAGAGAAGGACTTCAGTGAGACTAGTAGGGAAGGTGTCATTCGGTGCGCAACAACATTAGACACGAGTCAGACATATGCTAAGATATCATGGCTTCTAGAGAGGATCCACTTTCACTACACCTCAGTGACCAGCGCTTAGTAGAGGACTCCTTATTGGGGACCATAGCATCAACAACAACATCGACCACAACAACAACAGTTTAGGCCTGTTCAACAAAACAGACTAGGATTCCAAGCTGGTGGGTCGTCAACTTCTACTTCAGGTACCAGGAGTACTAGACCAAAGAAGGGGTGTTGGACATGTGGGGAGCCACACTACCAATATGATTGCCCAGTGGAGAGGACTAGAGCATATGGATTAGCTGGACCCACTACCATGGGATATTGGGGCAAGGCCCATCAGATTCATTCTGCGGTGAATAACTACCAAGAAGAGCACTCATCCATTGTGCTCATGACATCAAGTATCATCACCGACCAGACCCTTATTATTTTGATAGAACTCGATGCTACCGAGAGTTTCATTTCCAGTACAGTGATAAAATGAATTAAGGTAAAGGTAGTCGAACATGNTTAACCTGGGAGAGTTTGTCACTAGGGCCAACCTGTACGTCATGATCTTCGAATCTTATGACATCATTATCGGTATTGACTTGTTGGAATCACATGAGGCCATACTCAACTGTAAGATGAAATGATTGAGCTTGGTCGATGATGAGGACAGGGATGCGCGATTGTAGGTCAGGACCAGGGACTTTCCCTGAGGTTTATCTCTTCCTTGCAGTTACAGAAGAGCATGCACAAGGGATGTAAGCTTTATGTGATCCTTGCGTTAAATGAGAAGGGAGTAGTGAAAGGTATATAATACCTTCCTGTGGTGAGAGAGTTTGTGAATGTCTTCCCAGAGGAGTTACCAAGGATACCGCCAGAGAGGGAATTTGAGTTTACCATACACCTAAAATCGAAGACTGAAACGACAGAGAGAATGCCTTATTGTATGTCGACCCCGGAGTTGCAGGAGTTGAGTATGTAATTGAAGGAACTGTTGGATTTGGGACTGATACATCCAAGTGTGTCACCATGGGGTGCGCTTGTTATATTCATACGAAAGAAGGATGGGTTGTGTAGGCTTTGCATTGACTACCGTCAATTGAACAAGGAAACGATCAAGAATCAGTATCCATTGTCGAGGATTGATGATCTGTTCGATCAGATGAAGGGTGCGACAGTGTTTTCAAAGATCGATTTGCGATCAGGGTATCAACATTTACAAATCAAGGAGGATGACGTCCCATAGGCCACCTTTAAGATGAAGTTTGGACATTATGAGTTTAATATTTTACCATCTGGAATGACAAATGCCCCAGGGGTATTTATGAGTTTGATGAACGGGGTGTTCCGCGAGTACTTGGACAAGTTCGTCTAAGTATTCATTGACGATATTTTGATTTAATCTCAAATGATGGAGGAGCATGATGAGCACTTGTGCTTGGTACTACAGTGTCTACCAGAGCACAAATTGTATGGGAAGTTGTCCAAATTCTCATTTTATCAATAAAAGATTCACTACTTAGGGCATGTCATCTCCGACGAAGGTGTCGCCATGGATCCAACAAAGTTTGAGACTATTCTGGAATGGCCTGCATTGATGAATGTCCCAGAATTATGTAGCTTCATGGGTTTAGCAGGATACTATCGATGGTTCGTTGAGGGATTTTTGCAGATAGAAAATCCGATCATGGAATTGCAAAAGAAGAACAAGAAGTTTGTTGGACCAAGAAATGTGCGGAATAATTTCGAAGGCTCAAGGATCTGTTGACAACGACACCGATACTAAATTTCCCTAACATGGACATAGAATTCTTGGCATTCATTGACACATACAAGGAAGGCTTAGGGAAAGTCTTGATGCAAGACGGTCGAGTGATCACTTACATCTTGAGGAAACTGAGAAGGCATGAGGAGAACTATGCAACGCATGATTTGGAGTTGTTAGCCATTGTATATGCCTTGAAGGTTTGGAGACACTACCTTGTCAGATGAAAATTTAAACTAAAGATAGACCACTGTTGACTACAACACATCTTTATGCAAAGAGACCTGAATGCACGACAACAACGTTGGTCGAAATTTCTTAGCGAGTATGATTTCAATATTTCTTACATAAAAGGAACAATGAACCGAGTGGCACATGCATTAAGTCGGAGACCACATGTATTTTCAGTATTTTTGCTTCAGATGAATCTATGTGAAAAGATTCTAACTTTACCGCACAACGATGACTGGTACAAAGAGGTCAAGGATTTTATCCAACAAAACACAATGATGGTACCAAGATTTCAAGGAATTACGTTGACGAAGATGGATTATAGAGGTTTAAAATTTGGGTTTATGTACCATAGAATGAAGAGTTGAGGCATTTGATCCTAAATGAGGCTCACAGAGGAGTGTACATGGCTCGCCTAGGAGTCACGAAGATGAGGGAGGACCTTAAACCTTTATTCATGTGGAAGGGATGAAGGAAAAAATAATCAACTATGTGGCTAGATCTATAGAATGTTAGTAGGTGAAGGATGAAAATTTACATCTAGTAGGATTACTACAGCCACACACTATTTTGGAATCGAAATGAGAGGTCATTTCAATGGATTTCATTGTTGTATTTCCACTACCAGCAAGGAGACACGACTCAATTTTTGTGATTGTCGACACTCTGACAAAGATTTCTCATTTTATTCTTGTGCATACAACGTATCAGGCACCTGACATAGCTATAGTTTTCATCAGTGAGATTGTGAGGCTACATGGCGTGCTAAAGAGGGTTATACCTGATCGAGGATCGATGTTTACCAGATGATTTTGGACTAGTTCTAAGAGACATTGAGAACCCAACTTAACTTTATTATTTCATACCACCTGGAGATAGATGGGCAGACCGAACGAACAAACCAAATCCTGGAGGACTTGTTGTGTATGTACGTGATGGATCGATAGAAGCGTTGGGAAGAATTCTTGCCACTGGTAGAATTCGCATATGACAACAGTTATGAAAGAACCATTAATATGGTGCTTTCGAGTTTCCTTACAGACGATCGTGTCAGACGCCTTGGAGTTGGGATCAAATTGAGGATAAGGTCCTGGTGGGACCAGAAGCGATCCAAGAAATGGAAGAACAAATGCAAACAAAATACAAAAGATAAAGGAAGCATAGGATCGACATAAGAGTTATGCTGATGCACATCATGTTGACCATAGTTATGAAGTTGGTGATCGAGTCTTCTTGCAGTATAATCTACATAAGAGTTCGATCTATTTGGAAAGGGTGCTAAACTCTTTCCTAGGTCACGGCGAACACAAAAGATCGGAAGAGCGTCGTGTTCGCCGTNAAGCATAGGATCGACATAAGAGTTATGCTGATGCACATCATGTTGACCATAGTTATGAAGTTGGTGATCGAGTCTTCTTGCAGTATAATCTACATAAGAGTTCGATCTATTTGGAAAGGGTGCTAAACTCTTTCCTAGGTTCATGGGATCCTGCGATATTGTGGAAAAGAGAGCATTGTGGCCTATTGACTAGCCTTGCCATATCCTTGAGGCGTATGCACGATGTATTTCTCATCTTTGTTTGAGGCATTATTTAAGTTATCCCACTCATGTTTTGACTTCAGTACCTTGTAGGTATTGGCTGAGAGTTCTCTCACAGATGAGACAATTTGCATTCTGGATCATCGCATTTGACAACTACAGCATTGAAAAATAGATCAGGTCAAGGTCCAGTGAGACAACTAGAGTCCGCACTCGGCGACCTGGGAGGAAGCATATGATATTCACTAGAAGTTTCCATTTTTGTTTGATAGATAGATTTATGACACTGTGATACACATTATTTCAACACTTATATACTGTGAAAATTCTGGATGAATTTTAGACCAAGACGGGGTGTATGTAACATCCCACTCTTGCGCGCACCGAGCAAACTTATTCTTTGAGGACACTTTCTTGAAAGTGATCCAGATTATTATACTATTGGGTGTTTGATTATGATTATGAGACATTATGGATATGATGACATGTATTTTGTTGCATTGACATAGATAGGTGCTATTGACTCAGTTCTCCCGAGTGTGCAGGATTTTGGACCTCGAGGATGCAGAGGAATCGATGAAACCCTTGGACTCTAGACCGAGTTAGAGAGTGGACAATTGGGGCTTGATTGTTGTATATATGACCTATGTACATTTGATTAGATGATATGATTATGGATTTTATTTCTGACATGATTCATTGATGATGCAGGCTGACGATACCTTGCTGACCAGACTCACATGTGGAGTAGAGGGGTCATGCACAACTACAAGAGACATTGAGGAAGAGGTGTGGACAACAACTCTTCCACAACCTACTAGCACTCCTGTTATGGCTCAAACTATAGGTTAACTATTACCTAGTTCGAGACTACTGTAATGATCCCAAGCCAAATTCTTTCTTGGAATCACTAACTACTACTAATTTATTGAGTTATTAAGTGCATACAAGATTCATCAACACATGGAGATCACAATATATTCAATATGTAGAAGCACAAGCAAAGATCTTGTTAACTCCCAAAGTCAAACCGTCTTCTCGGTTTAACTTTGTAGAGGATTTCCTAAGCTAGTGGTCACATGCATGCTCATCTAGTTTTCTATTTTCATATTTCAATAAAATTCTTGATACTTGGTTTATTCAAAGAATGCAAAAAGGAGACTTTCGGTGGTTTGGGCGAGCCCT